>VNJS01011081.1:0-47576 GCA_008042575.1 Drosophila watanabei | reverse complement strand
TCGGTATCGCAATAAAACAAAAAGAAAAAGAAAAACTTAATATAATGCAATTAGTAAGTAGTCCTTGGATACGTTTTGCCTGATTAACCAAGTCAGTATTGGAGATTAAAAATTTCGTTTAATTTTTTTGCACTTTGCCCGCCGCCCCTCGTCACTTTTTTTGACCGCTCTATTGTTTACCTTTCAAGTCAGTGCTCTCTCCCTCTCACGCCCCCGATTGCATTCTTTGACATATCGATAGTTTTCGCCTTGGTTTTTCCGCGTGTGTGTAAAATTTTTCGCAAAAGTATAATTAGTGTTTTAAGTGTTAATCTTAAATAAAAAATGCCAAAAAGTAGTGAAATGTTTAGTTAAAGGTGCGGACAAAGTGCGGGCTATAATAGTTTATGGAAGCACCAATGATATTTGCGTATTTTAAGAGTTTTAAGTTCCGACTGCGAGAGTGCAATGATAATTTCAGTTTGGGCTTTGCGCTGCGGGTGCTGCTGCCCCCTTCTTTCCCGCTCTTTTGGTTAAATACATACGTGCATACTTATGTATGTACATGTGAAAGTAAAAAAAAAGATGTTTAACGGCAAACATTGCAGTTTTTAATGTTTTTCACAGGTAAGAACTTTTTATCATTATTTATTGAGGAATTTCAATAAAAAATTGATCAACTCTTAGCTTTCAAGTGCAAGCTGAAAGTGTATACAAACTTTGGCGTACTAAAGTTAACTTACCTTCCTGCTTTAACTTGCCTTGTGGGCGTTTTTTTGTTGCATTAATCAACATAATGTATGTGTTGTAGCTGTTTTTGTTTTTTTTGTCTCATTTTTTGTTGTGTCTCCGATTTGATCGATAGCAAAAACAACAACGCACCGAAACTCTTTGTCCCAAAACCGATTTCTTACCTTCTTTTTTCTTATACCATTTTTTTTGCGTTGGCCAAAACGGGTGCTGGTGTTGTTTTGCAAAATTAAAACAGCAATTAAATGGCCAAAAGCCAAACCAACAAGGGGCAATCAAAGGCCCCTTGTCCCTCCGCTCTCCCCCTCCCCCCCCGTTGGACTGTGCATGGCAAATGAGTTGCAACTGAAATTCAATTAGCTAACAAAATTCCATTTCGGACCACAGCCGCAACAACGAGAACAACAACAAGAGACAGTCAAATAGCCAAAAACTTATAAACACTTTGTAAGGGGGCCTTTTTGGGGGAAGGAGGAGGAGGAGCGGGACGGAGTGTGGAGACTGATCAACCCTTCAACGCAGTTTGGTCAACAGAATTTTGGGGTTTTGAAAATTGAATTAGATGCAGCAGACCGTGTGGCTGGTAGGAAAACATAGAGACGAACCTGAACAGTGCGTTCTGTTTCTGTTTTTCACAGCACTGAGGGAAACTTGTATGAAGAAAAATATAATTAAAAAGAGAATATCGTAAGAAGATATTCCCCTTAAAAAAACCCTAAAGATATGAGCAGTTTTTAACACTAGGTTTTTCTAGTGTAATGTTACCAAAGTTTACTACTTTTAAAAAGATTAACGTTACCAAATTTTAAAAAATGAATGTGAAAAGATTAAATTTAAAATCAACAAAAAAGTCTAGGAAGAGAAATCATATCTAGTGGGAGACTTTTGGAACGGAATTAGAAAAAAAATAAATACAAACAATTATAGATTATTATTTATAAAGAATTTACGATCCATTCTGGTTTACTGTGACTTGATTTCAAAATGTTTAGATTGACATGATTATATTTAATCAAAAATAAAGAACTTGCACATGAAAGCCCCACAAAAAGAATGAAATCCTTTTGTCTAACATCCTAATTATAGGAAACTTTTAAAATTAAATTAAATTAAAATCCTTGTAGAGAGCCTTTCTCTATGTGTCTGATTCACTTGTAGCCACATCTCTGCCCCCGCTGGCCGCTGTCAATATTAACTGCATTATTGAGCATTGCGGCATGCCACAAACATGTAATTGAATTTCACCCTTCGCTCTTCATCTTCAACCAACCATCGCTGTCCACTGCAGGCAGACCGCACTGTGTCCTGTCCCTCCGCCAGTCCTGACCTGTCCTGTCCGCTCATCATCCGTCATCGGACTGGTCCTGTTTTCCTTGTTTTCCCTGTTTTCCCTGTTGCTTCTGGCTTTTATGGGGGAGGGGGAAAGATGGAGGCCTGGAAATGGATCCACCTTCTTTTGCGGTATAAAGCCATGATAGCGGAGGGTGTGTATGTTGGCCGGTTTGGGGGTTGTGGGTTTTATAAATACCAGGCCTCTGTGCAACACGCAGTATTTAATTGCTCATTGCAAAATTGTGCGGTTATAACGCTAAATTTAGAATATTTACCGAGCGAGAAGGAAAAGCTGAAGAGAAATGGTTGGGAAAATGGGAAAACCCCTGCTCTGAAAATATTAACGTTTACAAGAAATATAGTTTAAAAGACTACTTATCCTTAGACGTTTATTTAAAACATTATTTAATGAAGAATATGTACAATTTAAATAATATTTCATGAAAAGCTTAACATGATATTGTTGATTATTTATTTAATTAATTTTTCAATATATTTAAACAACATTCTGTTAAAAACTACACTTATTTCACCTAATTTTCCGAATAAATCCATTTCTCTGTTGAATAAAAACAAATATTCGTTATTTATTTATTAGTTAAATAATCAATGCAACATTAAATTAGTGCCAAACACAAACTAATATTATTATACCCAAAACACATAAACATAAACATAAATCCTATAAATTCTATTTGTTGCATTGACAAAATCATTGATTAAATAATTAAAATTTTCCACGGTGACCAAACCACATTTGCCGCACATTTTGCACACAAAATATATTCATAGTTGATTTATTGTTTTGCTGGCTGGTTTCACGAGCTGCCTCAATTATGGAAAACGCTTATCAGCCGAGGGGCTCGGACTGGGATTGGGGCTGGGGCCTCATTGTTGACTCTTTCATAATGATTGCAATTGCAGTTGTGACAACAATAAAGGCGCTTGAGTTGTTGTATTTTTTGTTGTCATTAAGTCATCAATTAAAATAAATAGAAAATTATAATGAATAAATATTGTAAATTGGTAAAGCAAGCAAGCTGGCGGCTCTCGTTTGTTTTACTTTTTGTGCTTTTGTGAAAATGTGTCACCAAGAGAATTGATAAGCACGTGTTTCGAGTTCAAATTGCGGGGTCAATGAGGAAGCCAGTGGGCAAATTTTCTATTGTTTTAATAATCTAACGATGCTGCAGCTGCCACTGCAAATGCAATAATATATTGATAAGACAAATGGCAATGATTAAAATGTGCTTTTTTGCTTAATTAAAATTGATTGGGGTTTAATGTTTCAGGGATTTTTATTGAACAATTGCTTTTGAGTGTCAATGGAAGCTGTACTTTTGAGGGGATGTTAGTATGATTATTATTATTATTATTACTTTTTCCTGCTCTTCTCATGGTCAATTGCATTAAACCCTGGTCATTCCCTCGCAGAGTCCCAGCCCAATCCATTCGCAAAGTTAATTAACACATTCCTGGCCCCTCGCAGGCACTCAGTTCTGCTCAGTTCAGTTTTCTTTACTCTGCTTGTCCATTTGACAGACTTAATGACTTAATTTTAATTTGCAGCGGCAAATAATCAATTTGAAACTGTTTGTGCAAAGTCTGACGCTTGATGACATGACATGATGTGTGTGGACTGGACCTGGACTTGATCTGGATGTGGATGTGGACGTGGATGTGGATGTCCACATGTGTCCACATATCAACGCAGAGCTCGACTCCCGACTTTTTCCTACTATTTGCAGACAGGAGAAGGCTAAAAAAAGGCAAGAAAATAGGAAATATTACTTGGGAAGCGATATTTTAGATACCCTTAAAGGAACAATCAAATTGGAATAATATTTTTAAAATTATTAATTTATTAGGTAAAGTTAAAAGTAAGTAATAAGTTATGTTCAAATTTAGAAAACTGTATTTTAGTTTTATAAAATTGTACAGTTTTACTTGAGGGTAAAGATTTGGTACACTCTTTTTCTTTTAATCAATTAATTTAATGGATTTATAAACCTTCTGAAATCGTTATTAAAATTCAAAATCTAAATTTATTTTGAACTTAATTTTTAACTTAGATAAATTCTTATATCCTTAGGAATAGGGTATCGAAAGTAACTGCAGTTGAAATGAAAATATAAAAGAGACTGACAGTGGGAACAAATGTTGCTCAAGTAAAATGTTTGTTTTTGCCCCCCCTTTCTAAGTGCACTCGGGAGGTGTGGCTCTTTCACGGGAAGGGGGTGGTGGTGCTGGTGGTGCATTCGAGGATGGGGCGTGTGTCCACGGGTGCGAGTGGCGCAACTGTACCCAGCAAGCTGATAGCAAGCCAGTAGGCCTTATCGATAACAGCTGAGGCCATTGGACTGGCCACTGACAAAGCCCAGAGCATGATGATGTTAAGACACAGAGAGAAATTAGGTTTAAGGAAAAGGAAATTAAATAAAATGTTGGTCAGCATCAACAGCCGAGTCGATCTAGCCATGTCCGTCTGTCCGTTTCTATGCTAGTTCCTCAGTTTTAAAGCTATCTTAATGAAGATAGTCTTTTATATGCTCTCACTCATATGTAGGTCGGAACGAGCTGGATCGGTCAACTATATCATATAGCTGCCATACAAACGATCCGTAAATTTGTAGAAAAAAATTATAACTTCACTGTTTCTTAATATATCTTAATCAACTCTCGGTTATGAGCTTTATATATTATTTTAAAACTTCAGTTTTAATTTAAAAAAAAATCGGACTACTATATCATATAGCTGCCATAGGAAGGGTCGTGAAATTTGTAGAAAAAATAGTATAACTTTGTCAGTTTTTAACATAATTTGTTCTACTTTGGGATACAAGCATTTCATATTATTTCAAAGCTTTGTTGTAAATTTCATAAGAATCGGGCGACCATAGCATATAGCTACCATACAAACGATGGGTTATTGTAAATAAAATTACATTTTACCTTGCATGTAAAAAAACTAATATGAATATAAAAGTAATTTTTATTATATTGGATAGGGATAGATTATAATTGATATTATGTGCCGAAGTTAGCTTCCTTTCTTGTTCTCTATACTCTCATAAGTAACTACCACACTTTTCTCGCAGTGGCTTTGATGATGGCGCTCTGCCTCCACTGATAACATTTGGCAAATGCAAACGCAAAGGCAAAGGCAAACGCAGGCGCGTATTAAAAATGCCCAAAGAGCATTGGCGAAGGCAAATGCCAATGGCCCGATGCTCGCTCTGCTCCGTTCGCCGTTCGATGTTTGTTCACCGTTCGGCCAACGGGTGCAATGGCCGATCTCAACTGAGGAATGATGATGATGGCCAATGCACTTGTCCAGCATGGGGCAGTGTCCACTGTACAGGTGTCCACGGACGGGTGCACTGTCCACTGTCCATTCATTTGGCCGGCAAACATTTGCATTGGCCATTCTCGGTCAATATAGACAGATTTCCATGCAAATTTAATACGCAAACATTTCGGTACCAGGGGCCCTAGCCAAATTGAAAATCTCATCTGTGCAAAGTGGCTGCGATTCGATGTAGAAGGGGGTGAGGGGGGGAGGTGTTGTGGGGGGGGGGAGGGGGAAGGTATCAGGGAGGCGGCACAGGTGGTCTGTAAGCCGTTGCCTCCACCTGACGCTGCGCATTTGTGAGCTGTCGCTGAAGCTGCGCCAGCCAATCGGCCGGGCAATCAATTATTGCCTAACTAACCCCCCAAGCCCCCTTCTGCCACCCACTACCCCCACCCACACCCACACCCACTTCATCCCTCTCGCTCTATAATCTTGCATCTAACGCTAACGGATGTGCAAAAGCGCGCTGCCAATTTAAAATACAAACAACTTTAGCTGCAGCTTTGGCTTTGACTCCTCGAATGCATCCGCTTCCGTTGCGAATGGAAAAGAGAACACTGAGAGAAAATTAGTGATTTAAAATAGAAATAAAAGGAAAGAAGAGAAGGATAAGAAGGGATTCTTTATGTTGGAATTGTTATATTAAAATGATCACCATTTTTATTGGGAAGAAATGAGTGAAAGCTTTTTCATTTTAAACTGCATTTTGTCTTAGAAAGAGCTAACATTGTAATATTACAATTACCTTAAAATTTCTGTTATATAATAATTTTTGAATTATGCTCAATATTTTACAGATTTTATCTCGGTGTACAAAGAGAAAAGGGCTTATTAAGGAGGGAGTGTTGGGCGCAGGTAGGTGGTAAGTGATTGGCAATGCCCTTGGGCCCTAAGTAGGCCTTTGGCAATGAAGGCTTACACCGAATTCGCCAAACGGTGGGAGGTTGGTTGGGAGGCCGAGGAAAAGGACAGAAATCGAGGTAATACTGGGTTAGACAAGGTGAGGGAAATGTCAGATAAATGCATTGCCTAAATGGGTTGATAACAGGTCCTCAAATGAGAGATTAAAGTCTAATTGTTAAAGTTTAAGGCTATTATAGAACACGATAGAATATAGATTTAATCTTAATTAAATTCACAGATCCTACTATTTTTCCAACATTTTATTTTCTACTTCATAGATTTCCTTCACCATTTTCTAACAATTTCAACCATTTTTATCTATAAACCCAACCCTAACTCCCTAACAACTAATCAGCCTTCAGACTGCCGCCATGCCCACACAGTTAGACCAACTGTTAGCCACTTAAATGACTATTAGCCAACTGTTTCCCAAAAAAAAAAGAAAGAAACCCCTTTTATCGATGAATTTGTTCGATTCGAGAAAACATAACGACATCAAAATCAATTAACGCATTTCATTTGGCTCGCATCCTTAACGAGAGAGGTCCTGCGGGTCCTTTGCCGTGTGTTAACTCAACTGAAGCGCTCTTTAGACGGGGGACATTTAAATAATGTTTCGTGTGAAAAGCAAAAAAAAAGAAGAGAAGAAGGAGAAAGGAGCAAAAGGGAACAGCCCCTACTTGACACCAGACGCCGGCCGATCCCCGTTTTGCCCAACTTCCGGACCACAGAGTCCGGGAGGCCGGAGTCCTGCGAGGCGAGGACGTCGTACTCCGCAAATTAAATGCAATGACAAATGCACTCCGTCAAATTGAAAAGGGATTTCTCTTATTAATTATGACGCCGCCGCAGCCGCAGAGCAGCGAAAGGGTTGATGACAACATGTCACAGGGGCAGTGGCAAGGGAAGGGGCGATGGGCAATGGTTATAGGTGGGAGACAGGGGTATGGTTAAGGGAAACGGCAACGACAGCCAACTGTCGATTTTAACTGCAATGCACATTTAAATAATAACTCTGCGGTTGGCCGCAACATGGCCGCCTTTTGTTTCAGACTTCTTTTTGTTTTTTTTTCTTTTTTTTACATCTTTTTATGCATTTTATTATTATTTTTTTTACCACTCGGTTAAAAAAGCGCCTGCGCAAATTGCTTAACCAGAGTTAACTCTTTGAAAGTCCAGCCTCCAGGTCCTTCAGGTCCTCCCCTTTATTTCGGATTTTTTTTTTGTATTTAATTCAAATGAATTTAAAGGGGAGAAAATGGGCAAAAACTGCACTCTAGGGTTAGTGGGTCTAAAAGCTTGTTAAGTGGTTTTTAGTTTATAAACCATAATTTGTGGGTTTACTGAAAGATTTTGTTAAAAAACTTAAAAAAATGGATATTAGAGATGGTACAGCAAGGATATTTATCTATTTTAAACCGATATTTACATGTAAAAGCATTAAAATAACTTGATATAAACTAAATTCAATGTTTTACCAGTTCTTATATTTTTTCTTTCAACAAAATCTATTTATAATAATTATAATTAAGATCAAACTATTTTTTTGATATGAAAGTAAATTTAAAAAAGAAAAAATCTATACTGAAAACTTATTTATCCTGTTCCAAATTTTGTATTCTTTAACTGAAAGAAAATTCGATATTTCTCAATTTGCTTCCCCTAATTTTTTGTTGTCTTAACTATGTTGTTATAATTGTCCCGACAGCCGCTGTTTTAATGCCACTTGATCTTGCACAGACACACTCGTATATACACTCTTATATACAGATCCAACAAACATTTTATTCGCCACTCCGTCAACATGTCATGTCAAATGTAATTAAGCGATTATAAATTCGAATTTATTTTCGTTTTTCCTCTACTTAGCTGGACCTTGGAGCTGGGAGAGACTCTTCTTCTTCTTCTTCTTCTTGGGGTCTGGTGAAAGATGAAAGTCTTTTTTAAGCCACTTTGACAGCATAATTAAACTGGCAGTCTCACTCTCACCACTCACTCTCTCGCAGTCGAGAGATGTTTATGAGGAAAATGCTTTTTGAATAACTAAGTTTTTAGTTTTTTTTCGGAAATTTCTTTACACTCAAATTATGCAGATGAGTAAAAGTTGTTTCATAATGATTACCTTAAAGCTACAAATGTTTATGGTTTACAGAAGAATTTAATGGAAATGTGAATATTTTAAATGGGAAATGGGGTTGTATTTATAAAGTTTAGCTAGCTTAGGTTTACAATGAATTTTATATAATTTTAAAAATATTAAACTCTTATCTTTAAGGTTATTATGCAACCAATAAATATGCCCAAAGGAATCACTTAGGTTATACGTAAGTAAAGTCAATTAATTATTATAAAAAAAAACAACTTCAATCGACTTAAGCCATTATTTCTCTGTCCCCTTTCCCCAATCCCTTCTCGAAACTTATTTAATTTGTGGTTAACTCCTTTCACTACTTTGGTTAATTGCCATTGTAACATATTTTTTCTTCAGTGCCAAAATTGCTATATTAACAAGGTTCTTTTGGGACCCCTTCAAGCCATTTTGCTCATGGCGGCACCCAGCTGCAGTCAACAGAACACACTCGGTCGCGTTTATGGCCAAAAAAGAACATTTTGCTGCCGTGTTTTGGCCACCGTTTCGTGATCGCCCCATTGGCCTGGCCAATTCCAGTGTTTGGGTGTCAAATTGATAATCGCGTGAGTTGTTATCACAACACACACAATACACACACTCCGGGGAACATTAGCTACCCGTCGTCGTCGGGTGAAAGTCTTCGGCCGGAGGGACAAAACCAAACTAACTGTCCAGTTCGAAGCTTCTTTCGGGGTTGCTGACCAGGCCCATGTTCAGTGTGTGTGTGTCTGTGTGTGTGTGCTGTTGTTGTAACCCAAAAAATAATAATAATTGTAAAGCGAGTGAGTGCATTTACCGTTTGTTCGCATAATTTGCTATCGGACGATGTAAATCGCCATTGAAGCGCACCCTGGAAATGCATTTTTGCAGTTTGCAGTTTTCAAGTTGAAGGTGCAAACAAGACGGGGGTTGACCGAAAAAATCATACAGTAGAAACTTTATAAAGGAAATGGGGAGGATTAAAGTTAAATAAAAAATATTTACAGAAACTACAGTCGATGTTGTTAAATTCGTATAAAAAAAGATTTATTCAAATGGATGTCGAGGTCTTACAAATTTATATTTTTTTAAATTAGTTTTTAAAACTAAGAAAATTTGATAAATTATCGATTTTTATCGATCTTTTATCTATTCTGATTTTTATTTTGTATTTTTTGTAATATCAGAATTCTGGTTAATAACTGTTAGTTTGGGAAAAGGCTTTAAAAATTATTTAAAAATTCTAAGAATTATAACCATTCCATTTCCTAAATCCTATGTTCTTCCCATTTATAATCTATTAAGTATCGGAAATATCGATAAATAATCGTTTCAAAATTCACCAAATTA
The DNA here is from genome assembly GCA_008042575.1 of Drosophila watanabei. Classification (NCBI taxonomy): domain Eukaryota; kingdom Metazoa; phylum Arthropoda; class Insecta; order Diptera; family Drosophilidae; genus Drosophila; species Drosophila watanabei. The sequence goes on along the minus strand of VNJS01011081.1, from coordinate 37,800 downwards.
GTTTCCAAAAGTAAGAAACTTCGTTCAATTATCGATTTATTGAGTTTTTAAAAATCGATTTTTTACATTTAATGGTTTTTGTACTATAAGAATTCTGGTTAATAAGTCTTAATTTAGAAAAAGGCTTTAAAAATCTTTTTAAAATTCTAAAAATTATAACCATTCCATTTTCTAAATCCTATCTATGTTCTTCCCATTTATAATCAATTAATTATCGGTAATATCCATAAATAATCGTTTTAAAATCCACCAAATCGTGCGATCACTGTGAAAAGAACATTTTTGGCTTGTGGGTTGTTTGCTCACATGTCCTCTCGGGTTCTTATTATTTTTTTTTTTTTTTTTTTTTAGCGGGGATGGAAAGGTGTAGATAAAGCGCAATTACATGCGATTATCGTGAAATATGTAGCGAAAATTATGAAATGTATAATTTACAGTTAGCCATCGAACGAACGAGCACACACACTCTGTTTGCCCGCTCAGTTCCCTTTGTTTGCCGCTCTGTGTCTTGGGGTGTGTGCCAAACCATAAAAATGTTGTTAAACACACGATGGATGCACCGAACTTCTTGGCTCAGCTCAGGCCAACGGGAACTGAACTGAACTGAAACAAAGTGAACTGAAACTGCAGCGAAGTGCATCAGCCGAGAGGGGGGAGAAGTGTGGCAGGAGGAAAGTGGTCGTGCGTGTTTGTCGCTTCAGTGTTCGCTGCATAAAAAGTAAACAAAATTGATTTGAAAATTGCACGAGACAGGGCACACACATAGCACACACACAGCACACACAGTACCCTCTCTCCTAGGGGACTGAAAGCAAAGTGCACTTCAAGAAGTATAGATTTATAGTTAATAGAAGAAATTTGAAATAAAAAAGTATTTATTAAATTTTTTATATTTTTAATAATGTAATGTTTCTAATGTTTTTAACAAACTGTAAAGAAAATCCAATAATAACTTGTTAAAACACAAAATGGGAATTGGAAATATGTTTATCAAATAATTTGAAACTTTTGTGTACTATCTAAAAGTTAATTCTTATTTATTATAAATTTGCATTAATTCATTTAAAATATGTCAAATAATTTGACAATTTTTGTATACCTTTTAAATGTTAATTCTTATTTATTGTACATTTTCATTTTTAAATAAGAATTAACTTATACAGAATTAGGTATACAAAAATGTTAAATTATTTGATTTATTGTAGATTTTCATTAATAAATAAGAAGAAAAGAAAAATAAGTTAACAGATGAAACTTGTTATTATGATATTATTTATTAGATGTCGAAGACTTTTGAAAAAATATAATCTCTTTATTTACAATCAATTTTGAAGAATCATTAAAATTCTCATAGAGTTAAATTTATACAAGACTGTTTGTTCTACTTGTTAATATATTATTAATATATATATTATATTTATTACAAAATAAATCTTATTGTTTAAATACCTCTTCATTATTAAAATGAAAACAAGCTTATAAAAGCTTTTAAAAATAGTTCTGAACAAATTCAATACTTTTTGTTTGGTAAAAATAGTTAATTAGCTTTCAAAAATTATAAATTAACTAAAAAATACAATTTTCTTGCAGTGTATATTGGAGCAAACATAATGACAACGACAGGCGACAACAGCAACAAACAACTTTTGGCAGAGCAACCACCTAAAACTATGAAACATGCGCGAAAATCACTAGTTGCAATTACCCATGCCTTCTCTCCGCCCCTCTGTCTTGCCTCTTGTGCCCCGCCCACTTGCCAACCTCCGCCCCTTTTTAGCCGCCCCTGCTTCTCTTCCCCCCTGAACCTATGCCCAACCCCATCCATCCTTCTGCCTGCCTTTTGAATTTCTTTCTTTTTTTTCGCTTGGCGCTGCGTTTTCTTGGCTGTTTTATGACTCTGTCGTCGCTGGCATGTTGATTTTGGCTTAAATGTTTTGGCCGTTGTAAAAATGTAAAGTAAAGTGCAAATAACGGTGCCCTCAGCCGGCAGCAATCTATCATGTGCTAATAAGTGGGTACGCTTCTCTCTATAACTTATAGTTGTTGCCAAGAACTCGGAACTTGTTGGGGTTAAGAAAACACTTGGCGACAGTTGGCCATTTGTTGTGGCTCTATTTTCTAGAGAGACTTGCGGGGTTTGGGGAGTGCAGATATTATAAATTGGGTATATTATTAGGGGGTTTTTCGAGATTTTTAAAGAGACTTTTTATAACTTTATAAGGGGTTTTTGGAGGGACTACTCACTCTCTAATAAAGAATACTCTTAAAAAATATGAAAGTATCTAAAGTTGATTTAGAGATCTCATCAGAATATTATTACCCAATTCTTACCTATTAAAAACGCTTAAAAATTGCCACAAGATTACTCATCTTATGTAATCTTGTTAATCATGAAGAAAAACCCAATAAAATTGTCAGCAAAAATGTATATCTTCTACAGCTCTGACCTACCTCCCTCGCCTCCTCTTTCGATCCGTTAATCTGAAGGCGATTTGCAACAATGTTGCAGTTTATAGAATGTGTCCAGCTATTTATAGAAAGCGAGTCAGAGGCCCAGCAAGAAAGGAGGGAATGGGATCTCTTGCTGCTCGTATTGCACTCATTTTATTGATATTTGATAACATTGTCAGGGCGAGGACAGAGGGAAAGGGGAAAAGGGACGTGTAGTACTGAAGCCTAGGCCTCTCCGTCATGTCATCCGACTTGACTTGGAATTCGATGCGCTAATCGGCTTAAGGGGCAGTGTTCCCTTCCTTTCCTTCCCTTCCTCCCTCGGCCCAGAGCCTCGAGAGCTGCTAAATGGATTTGAGTGTTTTAATTAGCAAAGAAAATGTTGCAAATTGCCGGGGCCGGCAGTCACAGTCACACAGTCACAGTCTCAGTCTTATTTTGACGACAGTTTAATGGTCGCCTCGCTGGATAGTTTCAAGTTTCGAGTTTCGAGCTGGAAAAACTCATTTGAGACACATTTTTTTTATTTTTTGGCAATGCATTCTCCTTTTGGCATTGGCCTGGCCAATAAATCAAGTTTATGCTCTGACAAAAAGAAAAATAAATTCAACAAAAAAACTATTTTAAAGTAAGAGAAAATAAATACGAAATACATTTATGAGCGGCAGACAGCAATGACCTCTGCCAAATAAATCATTTTGATTATTATAAATACGTTGAAGCTCTCTCTCTCTATGTTTCGTTATCAACAGCTGCAAGTGGCACGTTTCATTTTCTCATTTCGTTATTTAGTTTTTGCTAAATGCTTATTTTTTTTTTTATTCGAAATTTGCGCAATATTGTATATGCATCATCAAGAATTTAATATGTATCGCCATATAGACGTGACATTCACGAGAAAAGTAAGGGGTAACAGCTGCAGTCGATGGAAAGAAATACGTTGTTAAAACTATTAAATCCAGCAAGTGGGGAAAATTTTGGGGGAAGAAATATTAAAGAGTATATAATATTATAAAATATCTTTAGCATATGAATATTAAAAAAGATTTTAAAATTTATTTACAAGCCAGAAATTGGGAAGGAATAAAATATTCAATTATCTCTTAACTCGCAATTGCTAACTTAAAATTTCTGAATTAACTTTAGGCCTAAGAGTATAACTGTTAATGGAAAAATATTATTTTTAAATACAATTTTTTAGTTACATTTTTTGATCTTTTCTGTAATTTATTCCTCTGATAATTGCTCTAACTGTTTTATACACTTTTAAAACCCTCAAGATCCTCATACAGGAGAAACCCCCAAGCAAACCTACATTAAATATTTTATAAAACAAAAATTAATTAATAATTTTCAACTATACATTACTCATCCATTCGATGGCCCAAATTTCATAGCCATAAATATATGTTTCCATTATTTTTTGTGTGTCAAATAATTTGAACCTGACCTTGGTGATGATTTCACCGTCTCATTTGTAGTTGTCTTGTAAAATGGTCTATTAAATACACATTATAAACCCAATGCGGGGGCTGTTTGAATAGTTTGCCAAACGTAGCCAAGGCGAATGCCTTGAACTCTCGAAGTCAACCCAAAAAAAAAGAAGCTCGACGAGAAAAAAGAGTGACTAATTTTCGTTCTAATGATTGATGGCTGTTTTTTTTTTCTCTCATCTCTTTGTTGATTAAGCTTAAGAAAGAAAAAAGCAGTCAAACTTTTTTTTTTAGCTATTTTCAACGTTTTTATTAGTTACGCAGCGATCTAGTCCGCATATATATACACTATAAATATATTTCTGTGATTCTGTGCGAAGATGTCAAGGTATCGCATCCTCATTATATACACACACAGCCATAAATCATAATTGTTTGAATCTTAAATAGTTGTCAGTCAGCTGGCAGCGTCATAATTTATAATCAATTTGCCTTTCAAAAAAATGAAATAAAATAAATACAGCTAAAAAATATAACTCTCTTGTAGCCGTTGCATATGTGTGAATATCAGTATATATTTGTTAAATTCGTTTTATTTTATTTCATACAAGTCGCTGGGCATATATGTTTGTGTGCTTTTCCTCCTTCTTTATAGACATTCAATGAATAATGTTTTCGTTTGTTGGCGAATTTATTTCGCAGCTCTTTTTTTTTGTTGCTTTTCTCGGCTATATTTCTTGGCTGGTAAATTTTTGTTGAAGTGTTCATTTTGTTGTCATGTTGTTTCCAAGCGCCTTGGTGAAGTGATTTAGTGCGTTCATATGCCAAATCTTCCGGTTATATAGTATATATTTATATATGTACATATATCTTGGGAGGTGGAACGATAAAGAAAAGGAGGTTGGAAGAAACCCAATAGGAGAACGCCGAGTGCGATAAAGGTTTCAGTTTCTCTGGAAATAAATGTGGAGGTCATATGATTCCATTTGTTATCGGTGGTTCTGTTGTTGAGAGAAAGGTTTCTATATATAGGAAAGGGGGAATCACTTTTTCAAAATTTAAACAAATCTTTTTTCAATGAATTTAAACATTTTAAATGCTTCTTTAACCTTTTACAAAAGCTTTGCTCAAGTATTAACTTTATTTATTTTTACTTTACCTATTAAATATATTTATTTGAAAGTGAGATCATTAAACTCGCAAGAATTTTTATCAGGCTTTCCTTTTTTTCTGTTACTAGGGAACTGTCGTCACAGTGCCTGCCAAAATTAGCCAACGCCAGTCATAAATTAAGCGTATAAAAAATGATGTTGGTCACAAACCACAAATTAATGAACAACAACAATATAAAGTGTTGTATTTGTTATTAATTTCTTTTGCTTGAAATGTCTTTATATATCAAGAGTCAAGTGTTATCTGATTGAACAATTAATTAGTATGGATTTTTCGTGTCTGGCTTAGTCACATTTATGGTTTGCGTTTGTTTTTTTCCCGCTCTTTTTTCTTTTTTGGCAGACATTTTAGCATAGATAAGAATCTCTAAAATTAAATAAAAGAAACACGAAAATTAATTCAACGTTTAAAATAAAATCGTGAACATTTTTTATGACAATTAGTTATGTGTGTGGCAGACTGGGGGTGCGATGATGCAGACAGCCGGCACTATGTCATCACCAAGAACTTTCCCAGACACGTGTTTCGGCCGAAAAATTAGAAAAACAAAAATCCAATCCAAAAAATCTCCAAACTCCAAACTGGAAACTGGAAACATTAAAGCTTTGAAATATATCTCTGTGTATAACCGTTTCCTCTATTCCGCTAAGTGGTCCAGCAACTTGTCAGTGTGATAACAAATTCAATAAAATCAAATTAAATACTCAACAAAAATGCTAATCACCATTAGAGGTTCCCCAACTCCTTAAGCTGAGAGGAGAAATTATATATATATATGAACATATAGAGGCGTTATGACTGTTTATTGCCTCTTCCTTGGAGTGGTTAAAATATGCTCAAGTCTACGAGAAAAATATGGTTCGAAAACAAACGACAAAGTTGGTAGTAGGCGCAAAATAAAGCTAAAAAAAACAACAACAAAATATCACAATTTTGTTAGGTGTGGCCATTTCAAATGGTTCGACGCCTCTTAAAGTGAGGGCCCCGGGTTAGTGCCGTTGATGTTTTCTTTTTATTTTTTTCTTATTTTTTAGCTGTCGATTTTGTTGCTGCTCCGCTGATTTCCCCTTAAGGTCTCTCCCGTCCACGTCTCGTTCTCCATCTCAAAAACTCAGACTTCAACTTAAGGAAAGACTTGGATTATGAACGACTGAAATATGCAAATTTATCTACAAGTCTCCACATATGAACTTCTACACGTACTTATATCTATACATATATATTTGTATAAATTTATACAGCATTTTGTTGTTGCTATATATTTTTCTTAAATTTGCATAAAAAGGGTTGAGTAGCTGAAGATTAAATGGCATTTGGCGGCGAGGTGCGGGGCGTGAGTTTGGGCGATGACCAAGCCTCTGTCATGGGGGTCACCATCTTTCAACTTATCTCAATAGATGAGAAATATAATATATTATATAGAAAAAGCAGTCTCCTTGAAACTATTATTAATTATTAATGGACAAATTAATTATACAGGAAAAAAAAGTGAGATAAGAAATGCATGAGATTTCAGTGTCATTTAGATGTTTTGCTCATTATTTAAATGAATGCTTTTAACTAATAAGCAACAAATAGTAAAGTCAATTAATCATTGAGGTGTTTAATTTGCTTTAAAGCTTTATTAAAAGTGAAATATTAATCTTTAAATATTTATTTTAAATAGGTAAAATGTTTTTTGTTCTTAAAATCTTTTTTTACTGCATTTAATGCAGTTTTCTTGTTGCTTGCATTACATTTACCTAGTCCCCCCAACCTGAGAGCTTCGAGAGTTATCTAATTTATGCAAATGTCATTATGGATTTTATTTAAAAGATTGCAGATTACGGCGATCGTTTACTTATCTAAATGCCATTTTACACAGTGAGAGGAAGGAGCGGAAACCATTTGCTGACGTCGTTTTATTACACAAAGAAAAATATAGAATTTTAAAAACAGTTTCAATTATTTTCTAGATTTCTTAATTATTTTATCGATAACTGCACACTTTTAAATATAACTAAAACATCAGGTTTGCAATTAAGATCTTATTTAAGGTACTAAACATTAAATACTCATTATTCTAAACATATTTTCGATAATTGCAACTTCATTTGAAATACAAATATCACCAGATTTACCATTTAAAAAACTCTATATATTTTAATTATAGGATTTTTTAATTTATAATCAATAATTTTCTTTCGATTGAAATTTAACTAATATTCAAACATGTTCTTTTAATGTCAGGAAATAATTCCTATAATTTCCTATGTTTTTTCCCCCTGTGCATATATCTCGATGATGATGAGGAAAATCTCTCGCGGGGAAAAGGTGGCATTGAGGGGTTAGAATCTACACCTGTTGCCTGTGCGTTTGATGTAGGAAGCAGAACTTTACTTCCTGGTTGCTGCTCCTCCTCGTCGTCATCGTCGTTCTTCTGGGTTCATTGGCATTTGGGCATTTGAGTCACATGTGGCTCACGTCCTGTGTGTGTGTCCTGTCTCCTTTTTCCGCCGCTTCCTTCGGTTCCTTCAGCTCCTCGACTAAGCCTGTCATCTGGGCTCTTTATTTTTATTTTATTTCTTTCTTTTTTTTTAGCCGGGCCCAAAGACAAAAGACGTTTGAGGTTGATGACACCCAGTGGCGGCTCCGTAAAAATAAAAAAAACTACAGAGGAGAACGAAGCCTATAGAGGTTGGCTTTTACAGTTGCTTGAACTAGTTCTGCCTCCCTCTAAGGCACGTGTTCAGTTTTGAAAAAATTAAAAAAAAGGGGCGCAACTTTTTTGGCCAAAAGCCTGGATTGCATAAGAGCCGATGGACCCTCGACACTTGAAGAAAATAATTGAGCAAATATTATAAAAGTTAGATTTATAAACCTATTAATTTCATGATAATAAATATTTTCTTAAAATATATTAATTATTAGGTTGTATTTTCTTGATTTTGCTTTCCCTTAAAATATTTTTATACTACTTTTCTTCTGTCAAACCTTTAAATATTCAAAGCTTATAAGAAAACTATCCAAATATAACAGTATAAGTTCCTAAATATAATATTATAAGTTCCAAAGTTAGGAACTTATAATATAATATTTTTTCCCTCATTTCCTTGGCCCGATTTCGATTGATTTTAGTGTAAAGCTCCTCCACTGGCAGCTGGCCAGGGCTTACTCTCCATTTTGACCGTCGTTTTTTGTTGGCAAATCATAAAAATATTTATGTAAATTAATCATTTAAACGCAATGGGATGGACCCATTGGCTGCTGCTTGGGCATGCTCCACACGCGCTCACTTTGCTAAAAAACGACGACTAAAAATCCATTCCATCGGCTGCTACACTGGCCAACAAAATACAAAATTATGGCTGGGGCGGGAGATTAGCATAAATTGTGTGTCTGTGTATAGCCAATATATAGCTTTGGTCATGGCAGTGTTTTTATTTTCTGGCCCCTCGTTGGCTGCCAATCCGTCGATGGATCGTTACGTTGGATCGATGGATGGATATATAGGAGGTAGCGATACCGCCATAGATCGATCGGCTGGATCGGGGAGATCGCTTATATGGGCCTAGCTGCCCGGCTGATAAGCTCGGCTTTTGGCATGCCAAACATGGCCGTGCTCGCACGAAATTCCAGCTCATATTTATGTCAAAATCCATCAAAGCTTATGTCGCCGCACAATCCGTTAGGGGCAGCAATCCAATCCAGCAGCGTATCTAGTTGGAAATCGGCTTTTGGCTTTTCGTTTTCAGTTCTTGGTTTTCAGTTTTTATTTTTTTGGGTTTCGTTTTTGGCCCCCTGAACAATGCTACGCAAATCCGACAGTAAAATAATGTGGAGACACCGGCGATAACTCAAATAAATAAGAGTCCAAAAACCGCACAAAACGAGATATGAGCTACAGACGAAGAAATAATAGTTAAAATTATAAAAAACTCTATTTTTTTAAAGAGAATTCTTAAAAGAAAATATATCTTTATATAATATAAAATCTACACAAAATTCGTTTCATATTAAAATAACTTACTCAAAAAGCTTTGATTTATTATTTCGATTATTGAGCCAAGTTTTCCCATTTTTTTGGGTAATTAACTGTTAGTAAAAATGTACAAATAAATATTAAATAATCAAAATTATAGAATATTATAGTTGTAAAGATAGTTAATAAGTCTAAACTCTAAGAAACAAAATTTGTTAGCTTTAAGCAAAATTGGAAAATTATTGTGGAAATTAAAGCAAAATGATTGAATTATTTCGGTTATTTTAAGGCTCTAGACTTGAATCCAAAAATTAATATTTTTTTATAATAAAATACTATTTCTTAAGAGCTCTCCCTCCCCTCTTAATTCTTCTAGTTTAATGTCTAGTCTTAATGTCTTTATTTTTTTCCCCTCTGTTTAGATACATATTTAAGCACAATGTATCTTTAATCCTCATACAATGTTGAATGGCCAGCAGGCAGCGATGAATGTTAAATTCAAAATTAATACATTTTTTTATTTTTTTCAATGAATAACAAATGATCTAAATGATTTGTTTAGATCGTTCTAGCTATGGCAGATCGGACGTCAGTATAATACTGGATAGTATGTGGGTTGTCCAGTCAACGAAACAAGTTTCGTACAGAGCTTAAATCGTGGCCCAGCATTTCCTGCTGTTGCTGTCATTAAATGTATAGTGGAATTATATTCCACTTTTTTTCCAACCTCTTTACACTGAAGAAAACATTTCTTAAGCAGTAAAACAAGCTTCTTGGAATGTTAGAAGAAGAAAAAGAACAATTGAATACTTTATTTTAATTTTTTCTGAAGAAAAATCCACTTCTAGGAGGTTATAATTAATTTTTCTTGGTAATTCACAGAAGCCGAGTTTTCTTAATTTTTATTCTTATAAAATATTTATTAAAATATTTATAAATTACATTTCCAAGTCGAGTGCAACAACGGCAACGATCTCTCTAGCTGAGTCAACTTCCGACGTGACAACAGTCAGTCAGCGATTCGAGTCGAGCTGCCCCCGAGCTATCTCGAAGCTGTGTTGCAGCAACTAACTTAATCGATTGAAAATTGATTCTTGTAAATAATTTCAGTTGACGTCAGCGTTAATTACATGAGCAAAAAGCAAAAAACCGATGCAAAAAAAATTAAAATAAAATTATAAAACACAAATCTTTGGCACGACTCTCTCAACGCTGAATCACTCGAATGCACGTGGCTGATTTATTACATATATATATCTATATATATATATGGCACCCTCAATGTGCCCTGGTGGGTGCAGGCCCAAACCGGGCAGAGAACCTTTTTTGCCCATTAGCCCCGCCATCAGCCTTGACCGCCGGCGATGCCGAGTGGCTCAACTGGTTGACAGACTGACTAGAGATAGTCGTAACACATATATATATCTACATATATCTGGTGGTGCCAGCAAACAGTGTTCGCCCCCTCCAGATAATTAGCATATTTTGCGCCGATATGGGTCAGCCATAGCTGTGCCTTACTGTGCCTGAAAATAAAAAAAACTGGGTTGGGCCAGCAGCAGTGAACAAAGCTCTTTTTTTTGCGAATAGAAAAAACTAAAACAGTCGGATAAATTCTCTCAGGGCGAAGTACATTAAATGGCTTGGTATTTATGTGAAATGAATAATGTACTCGGATTAAATGATGTCACCTTTTTTGAGCTACTGATTAAGGTTATTTTTATTAAGAAAAAGATTTACAGATCTGTTAATATGCTAAATATTAATTTACTAAAGAAAACTCTAGTCTTTAACAAGACAAAGCCAAGTTTTCAGGCTTTGTTTATTAAAAATTCATTTGGTAGTTTCTTCTTTCGATTTTTTTTGTTTCAAAGAATTCAACAAGATTTATCCCAATTTTCATGGTGGATTTAACAAAGGGTTTTCCATTTATTTATCACAGATTAAAGTATTAAATATCCGTTATGGCTTTGTTGTTCTCCAATAGAAAAATGTCCAATGTCTCGGAATGTTTTCTTAGTTTTCATTTCTTGAATGTTTTCCTTTGTTGATATGTGTAAAACATTTTAATATTTTAAAGAAAATGCTTGTCTTTATGCTAATTAAATAATTTAAACAATGTTTTTCTTAAACGTGATTAGTCCATATTATCATGGAAATTCTTTCTAGTTTGTAAAACTCATTAACAATTTTTCAAAGGGGACTTTATTACCAATAACTTATTCTCATTGGGTAATATTTAAATATTGTTCTAATTATTTAGGTGTTTATATCTAGAATAAAGATACTAATATTTCCGCTTTAGTATAAATTTACTAATGATTTATTATAGAACTGAGTATTTATTACATGATCTCTTAAGGTCTTTATTTTTCTACATCGAAAATATTAAAGAAAATTCTATATTCTTATGTATTTCTTGTAATACCTAATACTTATCTGGACTCCGCTTGTAAGAGTATCTACTGCCCACTTTTGAGATACTTCCCTTTGGGCCCTGTTTGAATTTCCAATAGATGTTCGCCGCTGTCCGTCGGAATACTAGAGTAATTCCTACGTGTTTTCTCCCCTGACTTAGTCAGCAGTTTGGGTCGTGTCAATGCGATTGGCATTTAACGAGCTTCATTGCTTATAGGGTTAACATTTTGGCATAAGTACACACCCAGTTCCTTTTTTTTTTTCTTCTATTTTTCTATCTTTTTTTTCTACCATTTCTGCCAGCACGTGTATCTGTGTCGCCCATCTCTGCTCTGGGGCCCAACTATCCCCGGCTATCTATCTAACTATTGTGAGTACTTGTCATTTAGTTTACTATTTACTGTCACGCTTTTGAGTGCCCCTCGAATGGAAATGGGTACGGGTTCGGGTTCGGGTACGGGAATGGGTCTGCGGCCGAAGGGGCTTGGTTGAGTTCGAGTTATAACTGGGAAGGGCCGGCCGGTCGGTCGGTCGGTCGTCCATCTGGGCGGGGATATATAGGGGACAGTTGAGAGAGAGAGATATGGAGAGAAAAGGCTGACCTCCGATAAACTGGATGACTGTTTCTTTAGTGAGTCAGGGAATAAAGTCGTATTTAAGCTGAGGAGAAGGTGTATTTATTTAAAAATTTATATTTATTTGATCGAAAGATGTATCATTCATTTTTTAATACAATTCAATTCATTTATTATTTTCTTTAAAATTTTACTACGATGTTTTAAATTCATTATCTCTTTCCAGTTTGTTTTATTCCTCATCTAAGGAGACAAGCTAATCTTTTAAAGAACATAATTTATTAATTTTTTAACATTGCACAATTAACGCATTTTATGACTTCATTCTAGTATATATTATTTGTATATTATAAATTTTACTTTATAATAATTTTTTAGCAGAAGAAAACCCGCATTTTGATTTTTTTATAGAGAAAGATATACAAATAAGAGTTTAATGGCTAATGTATTAAAATTACAATCATTTAAGGCAAATTTCCAGAGTACGTTTTTATCTTTAAAAAGCTCATAAACATTTTACATTTTATGCAGCTTTCAAATGCATTATAAATAGGCATTAGGTGTATATAATTTTCTATATTAATAAATGTATCTATATGTTCTTATTTTATTTACTTTGTAAACATTTCTTTCTTAAAAGTTCATAATAAAACTAATATAATTCAAGTTACAACGAAAAAAGTTCCTTTTTTTTGTCTTTTGGCAAACTTCTAATAAATAAATAATAGTTTTTAAGGCATTAACAATATTTTAAAAATATATTTTGTTTAGTTTTTTTACTCAAAGCTTATAAATAATAGTACGAAAGACTCTCTAATGATTATTCCCCTCCGCAGTTTGTTGTATTTTCCATTCCTGTTACCCCTTTGGGCCATTGTTTGTCAAACATGAGGCGACTCAACGGCTCCACCTCCGTGTTTGTTCCGCCTCCAGATCCGATCCGATCCTCCACTTCATCCTCCGCTAGTTGTTGCTGCTGCTGCTGTGCCATGTCAGTTCCAGTTGTCCAATGCCCCACGACGGCGACAAAAACGGCGCGTCAAAAGCAAACATTTTCCGCGGCACAGTTTTGATTTATGAGCTGAAATTAAATTAACTGCTGCAACAGCAGTGCAGAAGTGAAGGAATTTAAAGCATTGAAATGTGGTGTTGGCCTGGACCTGGTCCCTGGTCCTTTTGGCCAACACAGTGACAGTGGCAAAAATGCCAAAATGCGGCAATAGCGGAGGCTGCGAAAATTGCAGGGACACAACAAGGAAACCGTCGACGACGCTCGTTTCATTCCCATTTCGCACGATAAAGTAAATATCTATATATATATATATTATTTTTTATTGTATTTTCCTTTCCTTCTTTTTTGATGTGCTTGTATGCAGTTGATAAAATTATCATTGTGGCCTTTTGGTGTGTCACTGCAATTTGTGTGTTATTATTTTTTATTTCAGCCCGCTTATCGGGCATGGCAAGAGCAAAATAAAATATAATAAAAAAAAAGAAATTGCTTGCACTTCTCCTATCAGTTTTGGTTCAGTTTTGGCCTCCATATCTCTTATTTTTTTTTATGTCCAGACGGGGGTATCATATTTTAAGATATTAGGGCACAGGCCTTAATGTTTTTTTACACTTTTGTGAAGGTCTTTTTTTTTGTTGAAGTTTTTTAAATTTGTGAGAAAGGAAGCGGTTTTATTCTTTTCTTTAAGATTAATTATTTTAACTTTAAAAATAGCTATAAAATCTTTTAAAAACAATATCCTTTGAGTTAAATATATTTAGAAGTAAGTAAGTTATATTTAAATTAAATTCAGTAAAAATATAACAAAGATATATTTAAGATAAATACCGAAAAAATGTATCTAAAGTAACACTTGTATTTTTCGAGCTCCTCCTCAATCTTCTCTTAACCTCTATTATACGTATCTTTTCGCGCTCTTTTTAACCCTAACTAACCTCTGCTAATTTAGCTGCAATCTTCTCCTTTCTGCGGCTCCTCAAATTACAATTAAGCAATTCTCGCAGTACTAACCAATCAACAGCAAACAATTGCCATTAGCGGAGGCAACTTTAGCAATTAGCAAAACCAAAAGTGGAAGCCATTTAGCCGGGGAAACATATAAATATACAAAATAACATACACATAGCTATAGCTATATGTAGAGCGAGATGGAGCACCCACAATCCATCGTTATCTGTACTGGGCAATTAATTGAAATTGATATTTAGTTAGATTAGAAATAATGTTTGTTAATTTATGACAAATACTTTCAAGTGGCTCAGCTCGGCCGCACCTCGATCGGGTCCACAGGCAGCCATTAGTTAGCCCTTTATATTACCCGCTTTACCCCGGAATTAGTCATCGAGAATATTGCCGTTTTCATATCTTATCGGTAGCGCTGCTGCGTTCTCAGTATCTGTATCTATATCTTGATGCTTGCCACACGCTTTTGACATTCGATCTTCAAGTGGAATTATGGAATTTTTCCCCCTTCTGTTATTTTGCTTGATTTCTGTTAGTTTTCAATAGTTTGAATGTATTTTTTTGCTGTTTTGTATTTGGATTACGTGATTTTTTGCATAAAGTCAGAGTAGAAATTGTATTTAGATGAAAAGTTTTTCGCATTCTCCAAGACTTAATTAGTTTCTGGTTTTTCATTAGATAGACTTTTTAAGTAAATATATTTCTTTATCTTAAGGTATTTTTCGCATTTTTTGAATCTTAAGTTGTAAAATTTGTAAAGGAATTTCTTGTAAAAATTATAGTAGGACAGAATGTGAAGGAACTAACCCCTTTTCGGAGGCATTTTCAAGGAATTTTGGAATATAGTTCTAAATAATTTAACGATTTATGCAAAAACATTGTTTAAATAAAGTTGACACTTCAGTAAACATTTTTATTTTAGTTTTTTTCGCTTTATTATCTACTACTGCCTTTAATAAAGGAGTTTTTACATTCCTTAATTACAAATAAATACCAAAATACCTAAATAAATAAACACTTTATAGTTTAACTTACTCTCCCACCGTTTAAGCGTCGTTTTCCTCATTTAGATGTTATTTTTGTAGCTTTTAATACCTGTTACTTTTCTCTGTTGTTTTTTTTGGGGAACTTTGCATTATTTTCTTTGTTGTTTTTTGGTCTTCCAAGAGCACGGTATGAAGTTCCTACGAGTTTATAATGTGAACGTAGGAACTCTATACCTCGCTGATGGCAAAAACCAGGTAAAAAATATCTCGGCAGCGCGTTTCCCTTGTTCGTTTTTTGTTTCTTTTTTTTTAGTTTTTTCTTTTTTTCTTGCACAAAACTTGAACAACAACCACAACTCTGAACTCCACATACCAGCTTACAGAAATTCCAACTCTTTTTTCGTAGTATTTCTCAGTTGTGTTGTTATTCCGCTGATGGGATTCTCCTCTTCATGGGATTTGTGCTGGGGGAATTCTAGCCTGATGATGATGATGATGACGACGACGGTTATATATGGTTATATATATGGTCCGACCTCCTCCTTCTCCGCCGCTAGCTGCTCGCTTGGCAGCTTTTTAAGTTTTTTTTCTCTCTGTTTTTGTTTTTTTTATTTTTCTGGGTTTGGTTTCGGCGTTTTTTGCTGGATCAACTTTTTGTTAGATTGGATTTAAATAATTTACAAATCATTATTAATAATATGGATACGTTTGGTGTGTTTTTTAATTATGAGTTAAAATATAAAATCATTTCATCAGAGTATTAAGCTAAATATATATATGATTTCTGTGGAAAGTTTCGGTGCTTATTTTCTTTTTCTCGGAAATTTATCAGAGGAAGTTTGTTTTTCCATAGCAAATAATGCATTTGGTCATTTTCGTGGCTCGTTTTTAATAGGATTCTTTGGAAATTGTTAGGATCACACATTTTGTGGAATAGGATGGAGAATTTTTAGGAATATCGTTTATAATAATGGGAATAATTTCCACCAATAAACATTATTTTTTAAACGGAAAGCGACTTTAAACATTCATAATATTTGGTACTCTTTTTAATTGTAATTTTAGCTTTTTCTGTGTATATTTTTGTAACCATTTTTGTTAGTTTTATGAACGTTATTGATTTTATTTTCATATTTTTCCTTTGACTTTTTTGTAATATTTTTTATTTTATATTTTTTTTTAGAATACGAAACCTTTTTATTTTTTTAGTTATATATTTTTTAAATATTAAGGCAACAAATATTCCAGCTGGGTTTTATTAAACTTCCTTTCATTTCAGATTATTTTTTCCTCCGCTTATCGTTTGAATTTATGTTTTATACGAATTTGCAGGCAATTTTTTTATTTTAATTATAAACGTTTGTTATCTTTATTCCGTTTTAATTTATTTTTATTTTATTTGAATTTATTTTATATTTTTTAAAGCACTATGGAAGTTTTTACGAATTTTGTGTCAAGTCACGCGTTTGGCGAAAAACCCGAGAAAAAGCCACGGAGCGTTTTTCTAGCGTTCGATGCGCGATTTCGGAGCTCCGAAACCGAAATGAAAAAAACGCAGCGAAGTCGCGCAGAAAATAACTCGAAGTGCGACGATGTTGCGACGCCGGCAGCAGACGCCGACCGAGGCAGAGGCCGAGACAGAGGCGACGGCAGAGGCAGCAACACAGCGACTGCAGCATTTGATCGCGCGACTATAAACGCGCGCAGAAACTTCGGCTAAAAGTTTCGAGGGGGCAGAGAGATCTAGTGTGTGTGTGTGTGTGTGAATCTCTTGAGTGTGTGTGAGTCTTCGCTGCCAACGGCGACGGCAACAGCAACGTTTTACCGCTATCAATCGATAATCGCCAGATTAGAAAACGCGTCGACTTTACGTTCACTTGTGCACGTAAGCAGCGCTACAAGTGCAACACACACACACTCGCGCTCTCCTATATGTATGTATGTACATACATATATATATATATATTGCTATGCCGCACCGATCAAGTAATTCCAGTTTTTCAACCACCAAAGTTTTTTACCGTTAGCACAACCGAACGGTATAGCCGACAAAACGCGAATGAAACGCGTGCTTACGCGCTGCTTTGGTTGGCTGCTGCCTTTCGTCGTCGCTGCTGCTGCCGTGGTGGGTTTCTTTGACGTTGCTGCTGCTTCTGCTGCCGGTGGTGGTTTTCTCTGTGTGGTGACTTTGCCGTTGCATTTGTCGCTTTGTCGCCCGGCAAGAACAGCAGCAGCAACGAGTGACGCAAGCAGCGGTGAAAGCCAACGGCGCTGCCTCGGCCAGCGTCGCTGTCAGCGCTGCAGTTTTATTTTTTTTATATTTTTTTTCTCTTCGTTTTTTTTAGGTTCTTTTTTTTTGCGTGGGCGCCGCACGCGTTGCCAACTCAATTAATAATAAAACGCGACTTTTAATTAATGAAACAATTAAAAAGTTAGCCCGCCAAAAAAGGGCAAGCGAAATAAAATAAAAAATTAAATAAATGTTTATAAAAAAAGGAAATAAAAAAAATGCGGGGCATTTCAAGGCCAACGGCAGCCAGAAAAAAAAGCAACAACACAAGAGTCCGGAGTTCGATGATCTGTTTACGATTTTTCTCTTCTTTTATTTTTTGTTTTTTGAGCGGCAATATCATCATCATCATCGCGTTCGTTGTTGTTGTTGTTGCTGCTGGGATGGTCGTTGCCTTCTCTGGAAAAAGCAGAAAAGGCAAAAAAAAAATTAAATCAAAATAAAAAAAAGCAGGCAGAGATACTCCAAAGACACAGCCAAGGGAAAAATAATCATAACAAAGTGGTGATTCTGACACGAATTACCAGACTCAAACTCCAAAAATCTTAAAAGAAAATTTAATAGAACTAAAAAAATAATTCTTTTTAAATAAAATTGCAAATTCAAAGCCTGAAATAAATATTTTTTTTGTTTAATTTCTGCTTCACAGCAGAACTATTCGGTACATTTTTCTATTATTGCAAAAGTTGATAAATGTTTTGAAAAAATGTAAAACAGGCAACAGAATAAACTTAAGAGAAATGTTTGGTCACAAAGAAAACATGTAAAAATACCAAGAATCCCTTCTTTTTTACTTAAAAACTATATAGAATTTTTCAATATCAACCCTTGTTATGAAAAATCTCTTAATTTTAGCATTATAAAAATGTATATTTTTGAAAAACTTTTGAAAATTCAATGTAAAATTGAAATTTTGCTGCAAAAAATTGCAATGCTTGAACAAAAAAACGAACTGTCTGAAAAGTTTCATAGAAACTGGTTGCTTGTTTTTACAAACTCTATAAAAATAAGCCTAAAACCCTTATATAATCCATATCTCTTGATTTTTAAGCAATAACCGATGTTGTCAATTGTTCAGGAAAAAAATATTCCTAAGTTTCGGAAACTCTCTAATAAATATGGAATAAAGTGATAAATTTAACTATCAAGTTCACTATAATTATGACACTCACTGTGCGTGAACCTATCGCTGTTTGCCGCCGCCGTCGCAGTCTCTGTTGGCGTCGCAGTCGTCGTGCGTATGTACAGTAGCCTGTGTTTCAAGTGTATTTTCACAGATATTTATCTAGATACGCGCGACGAGCGCGCGCTTTTCTGTTGCTGCCTTGCTGCCTTGCTGCCGTGCTACCTTGCTACCTTCTTTATTTACCGTAAGACTCACGAAGGCCGCCAAAGCCCCCTCTCTTCAAAAGCACAAAAAAATATAAGTAAACATTCAATTTACAAAAACCAGATAAAACCCAACAAAAGCCATGGCAAATACCGGAGATCTACAATAGGCTAAAATCTTCGTCATCGCGGCAAGCGTCCATTTATGATTAGAATATCTTTCGTGTATATTTGTTCGTCTTTTTGGCGCGACGCCGAAATATTTTTGGCGCCTTTTTTGGCTCTTATTTGTCAGTCGTTTTTTTCATTTTTTTTTTGGTTTTTTTTATAGCACGCAGTGTGATTAACACCTGAAAACGCGCTCTTTCATTATCAATTTCGGGCACGTGTTAAATGCAACAGGGCAAGGTCAAAAATCGCCAGAGAAATGTACGAGTACATATAGTATTTCGATCGTAAATAATCGTAAGAATGCAATCGCAAATGAGCAAATTTTTGGCGTTTATTTTTGACTCACAGTTTTTGTTTTTGTTTCTTATTTTTTGGGGAGGGGGGCTTTTGTTGCTTTCCGCTTGAAAAAAGCATAATAAAATGTTAACAATAGAGAGAGAGCGAAACAACAACCTGTTTCCAAGCAGCTCTGACTTTTGTTAATTCTTTTACAGTGGAGACTTGGTTAGTTAAACTATTTAGTATTTAATATTTAAACTGAAGGATTATCCATACAAAAATATTTTCAAATCATTTTTAAGTTTAATATCCTGGAAATAAGACAGATATTGTAAAAAGTGAGAATTTTAGTTAGATTTAAAATCGTATTTAGTTTAAAAATAAATGCATTTCAAGAGAATACATTATATTAAAAAGCCACAAAATATTTGAAATTTTAATATAATAAATTATTGCTTCTTTTCAGAAACTTTTTTGTACATTATATTGTTTATTTTGAGGAGAGTTCACCGTGTTAAAAATAGTATACGCTTTTTTCTTTGCGCTTCGCTGGGTTGCCATTTCGGTGCGTTTTTGAAGGTCAACTTTTGGTTTTATTTCATGTTTTCTCCCTCTGTTTAATGAGCTTGAAAGAGTTGATTTTGATGTTTTAACGGTTTGGCTTTGGGTATTTTTTCTGTCAGCCAGTGAGGAGAATCTGCCAAAAATCATCATCCGCCAGCACTTGCGTGTAGTTCGAATGTTTCTAAAACCGCCAAAGTACAAAAACATGTCCAACAAATGCTCGACAAGCAATTTTGGCGGCCAGTACAAACACGCCACAAAAAAAAAAAAAATTAGAGATACAAATAAAAAAAAAACTTGGGAAAAATACAGAAAATTCATAAGAAAAATGTGTCAAAGCCGGCAAAGCCGAAACAAAAAAGACAAAGACAAATGCGGCATGTCTTGAGGTACATGAGCAGCGATTAGCGACAATTTCTGCCCAGTCATAGCTTGATAAAGGGGATTGAGATACACACATATATGTATTTATAAGATACAAGATATAGACACGGCATCCGATGGACAGTTGGAAGATGCGATGATGCAATCGCATTTAATTAACAAGCGTGGAAAGAACTCTGCCTGGTGGCAGGTTCCTTCTCTCTTGACCAAAAACGAAGAATGGAAAAAAAACGAGAGATGAACATAAATTTCAAATTTATGACTGCCACTTGAGCACACACTCACACTCACACTCAAACACTGGGAACTACTAAAGTATGGACACCTTGACAGGGCCCCTAGATTTATGAGAGGCCCATACAATTCATACATCAACAGCTCTTTTCATAATCTCCCCACAAAATGGTTTTGGTTTCTCTTTTTTCTTACCATTTTATTATTTCTTTTATATATATTTTTTTTTCAACAATAATAGAAGTTGGAAAATATTATAATTTCCCTTGGTTCCATTCAAATAAATCTTGGGCATTGCGTAGGCGCGCTGCGGCAACACAAACACACACGAAATCATTTAGGCCACGCCCTGTTTTCTACGATGTTTTTTTTTTTTTAGGCTCATCCAAGAGCCTCATGAATTTCAATGAAATTTATGACAATAAATCAGATGGGCCTGAACTGAAACGAGCCCAAAGTCTAACCAAATTTTATAAAATTGGTTTTTTTTTCGGTAACTCTTTGGCAATCCAAAAAAGGGTTTGTTACACGAAAAGAAAATGTGATATATAAAACTGTGTTTGAAAATACTTTAAGAAATTGTTAATACTCGAGCTTACAAATTTTTAGGAATATTCTCAATTTAACCGAGGCTTCAAAGTTATCTGTTCGATAATTAAATCAATGAAGAATTTAACCCATGATTAAAAATTTATTCCGTTACTTAGAAGCAGGATCTTAAAACTTGTAAAAGACTATTCTTTTACCATTGAGTTAACCTTATATTAAAAATTTAACTCTTGATTTTAATGATATTCTAAAAATAATAATAAAAAAAAAATATTTTTTCGATAAAAACTTAACCTGACGTTAAATATTAAACCTGAGGTTAAAAAGATGAAAAAAAAAAAACATTATTTAAGACCTATTTTTGAACTTTTCAAGCTCAAGAAATCTTTAAAAAATTGGCAAATTTGTAATTTTTTCCCCCGTGCATGGTTAGAGTGAAAGAGTAAGAAGTAGAGTCTAAAAAATTGCCTTTTGGTTCCTTATCTCTGGCTCATTCACACACAGAGAGAGAGAGAGATCTGTGTCAGCAGACAAACTTTTTTTTTTTTGGGCGAAAAGTTTGTGGCACACTTTTTCCCTTCAGCGATTCCTTGTTTTTTTCTGTTTGTACTTTTTGTAATTTTTTTTTTGGGGGTGCCACAAGGCGACGCCTACAATCATGTGTGAGCGTGTGTGTGCGAAGGACAAACATGGCTGTCAAACTCAAAGAGTCCTGGCCAAGAAAACCACCACAGACGCAGACAGGGCAGACGGGAAACCACCTCACACATGAAGCAATACGTATGTGTGAAGAGAGAAAAGTTATGAACTACCCACGGGGCCAAAGGCAACAAGAATTGTAACACACATATGTATGCAGGCGAGAGAGAGGGAGGAAAATGTGTGGGAAAAATCGGGGGTGACTTTCCCCCGGTATTACTTATTGATTATTGTTTTCCCCGGGCTAAAGGAAAACTCAGGAAATTTTTGGGGGAGAGAGTGACGCATTTCGCTGGCGTTGTCCCTTTCGCACATTGCGTGCCTATTTAACATTCACATGTTTTTCCGTTTTCCGTATTTTCTCCAGGGGAAATGTCTCATAAATATGATTTATACGAACACACAAATACTGGTGCAAAGTTTTACATATAATTTTGCGTGTACAAATCTGATATATAAAAAGTGTGTAGTGTTAGTTTTTTTTTTCAGATATATAATTTTTCTCTAGCTTATTAAGACCCCGAAGGAGGTGTCTCGAGCATTCTCGAGTGCAGTATTAACAAAACTGCAAAACCGAAGGCAAACACTTGCTGCCAAAAATAAACGCGATATGTGTATCGCTGCGGAGAACGCGGCTCCACTCCCTCACGGTTCAATCGAGCATGTCAATCATATGACGGACAAAAAGCAGATTGAAAATAAAATTGAAAATAAATTCATTTGGGCAGCGCTCTCGCTCTGCCTTTTGTCTTTGTCCACTGTCAGAAAAATATATAGATTAGGTACGAATTATCTTGGAAATATTAATGTTTAAAGAACAAAAAATCTTATAACTTAATTGAAAAGCTTAAATTGGTGATTTACGAACTTTTATGGTTAAAATAAAAAAATTCTTTCTTCTTTTAACTCAAAAGTAATTTGCAATATCCGAGAAAACGGGATAAATAATAAATGAAAAATCATTTGAAAATTTACAGGAGATTTAAAGAGGATCGGTGCCCCTTTTTCAAAATCGAAATAGAAAACTTTTTACGATTTTGATAACTAGAGCAGACCGGAAAACTTCTAGTAATTCTGAAATTTAGTAAACGTGAATTTTCAAATACTTCTTACATTTATTATTTAATTTATTCCCCCTTTTCCTTCAGTGCATTTTATTTGTTTTGCAATTGAAAGTCAATTGAGCAGACTTCGGTTTTATTATTATTTTTTTGAGTCTGAAATATTTTTGGGTAAC
This sequence comes from Drosophila watanabei, assembly GCA_008042575.1. Taxonomy (NCBI): domain Eukaryota; kingdom Metazoa; phylum Arthropoda; class Insecta; order Diptera; family Drosophilidae; genus Drosophila; species Drosophila watanabei. The sequence goes on along the minus strand of VNJS01011081.1, from coordinate 15,092 downwards.
TTTTTGTTAAGGGGCCTTTCCTGTCCTCCTGTGCGGTTCCTTCATGTAAATGCAAATTCACGCAGCTGCCCTGCGAATCCCCCTTCGCCCCCCCCTTAGGCTGCTGGCCCCCCCCCTCAGCTCCTTTGTTCCTTTCATGAATTTTAGCAATTTGCAAATTTACAAGTTGCACACACATGAGAGGAAGAGAGACAGAGACAGAGACGCGTGCATGTTTAATATCAAATTATGAAGCGGCGTTTTACCCTCATCCGGTGGTGCAGCGTCCCCCGCTAACCCTTTACCCATCAATGCACTAAAATAAATTCAGAATTTTTGACTAAATTAAAAGGAAATTTTAAAATGAAAATCTAAATAAAATTGATATGCTTCAAGGAACATATTTTAAGTAAACGAATATCCCGAATTAATCCCTAATAAATATGTATTATAAATTAAAATCATTTTTAAAATTTCCCAATTTTCTTCTCAGTGTACAAACACAACCCCCCCTCACCATCACTGTGATTGTGCAGTTTTGTGAAGTGCGTTGGCAACATTTGTATGCAAATTGCTTTTGGCGAGTGCATGTGCAACATGTTGCCTTTGTGGTTCCCTCCTTCCAGCTCCTCAGTTGCTTCTCGGTTATGCAGAGTTCCAGGGGGGTTCCAGGGGGTTCCAGAGGAGGAGGAGGCACAGTACGGTTTCTGACTTTGACTTCCACTTGGGTATATCGACTGTTGCCGCCGCCTGCCGACCATCCGACTGCCTGCAAATAAAGAACGCATTGAGTTTTTATTAGTTTTTGATGATGCTCATAAAACGACGCGACGGCAGCGATGATAAAAATCAGTTTGCTTAAGTAAAGTGAGGCATTTAGGGGGTAAGGGTAGAGCTGAAGACGAGGCAAGAGTTGAATTGATTGTTCGAAAAAGTAAGTGTTGCTAAAATGCAATAAAAAATAAAGTGAGCTCACTCCCTTTGCAGCCATTTGATGGCGTTGACAAGTGGCCAGGGCTTTGGTTCTTTGCTGGATCTCTCTGGCGGTATATCTCTCTCCCCTGATCTCTGAGTCGATGAACCTGTGGCAACATGGCCTCCACCTGCGGATAAACTCTCTCGGATTACACTGATCGGTCATAAAAACTAAAAAACCATTCGAAATGCATTGCAATAGTTTCCTAAACTTTTTTTTTACGATCTAACCTATTTATGGAGCTTTTGTCCTAGGGGCGAGTCTTTATACGATCGAAGATATAACAGACTTGGGATTTAGATCGGGGTGTAATGGCATTCTTTTTTATTACGATTTTATTTATGCTGTAAATATGCAAGCGGAATGCCACTCCCTGAAAGTAAATCACCATAAATGGGTAATCAATAAAGAAGTATTTATGGCCACTTAATGGGGGAAGTAAGTTAATTTTTAATAACATCCGCATTTTTATACATTTTAGAAGGTTTTTCTTAAGGCATTTATAAGTAAAAGATAAATGTAATAAACATTTTGTAGAAAAGAATACAAAGTTCCTTTATTTTTGACCAACGCACATAATTTGTTTTTGTATTCTCTTAACTTAACGGAGAGAACTTCAACTGCTAAAAGTGGCTCTCTTTCCTCTCTCTGTGAGACAAAATCAGGTTGCACCATCATCATCATCACCATCAAGGACAGTTCAGTGTCCCCGAATAATGATATAATGATAATGACTGCCCAGCCAGGGTCCGTGCATGTCACACATCGTAATAATTACGGAGGGCTATTGATGGGCCTCTCTCGGTGTGCCTTGTACCTTTTGGCCATAAGGTGCGAAGGCAGAGGCAGTTGCAGTCCCTGGTTGCCTTATAAACAATTACGATAATAGCGTCCATCCATAAGAACTATAGCGTTTAATGGACTTTTAGCTAAATTAACAAAACCAACAGTGGGTCAGAGAGAGGCAGCAGCCACGCTAATCGCTGACCGACGCGCCCCTCTTTCGCCTTTGTGTGGGTTTTGTGTGTGTTTGTGTTTGTGTTTGTGCACCACCGCCTAATGACACAACATTTCATTAAAAATAATTTCACAAAACATTTGACGTATTACGTGCAATTGGCATTTCTAATGACAAAACTCGGGCACAAACTGGCAGATGTAGATAGTCGGCGGCTTGTAGCTATCGCTGTATCTCTTGTCGATTCTGTTGTAAATTTCTCTCTCTCTCTCTCTAGAGGTTTTATACACAACAAAAATAAGTATAGTTAATTTATTTTTAGGTATTATTAAATATTTTTCTTGTCTAAAATATTTGTATAAATAAGACTTACATTACATTCTGAGAAACCTAAAAATGATGCAAAGACCTGCTGAGTTAAGGCTTGAAAATATATAAAATAATCCCTGGACAAATTATATTTCTCCTTATAAGGCATGTCAGTCCGGTTGTACAGTACTTATCCCTAAATTTTATACGTTTTTAAATGTTAAAAATAATTTTAAATATTTTATACATCGTCTTACATTTTTTGTCCATAGTAAAACATAGTGTTCTCAATATAAACCTTCTTTTATACAAAGAAATCGAACAAAGCCTATTTTAGGCCCCTAAAAATTCTTAAAAATTCCCCAATAAATTTATTTCCTTCCTCCATTTCCCATATTAATAAATTACTACCATTTTTCCCAGTGTAATAACTTTGTTTGTTTTGTTGTCGCGCTTGTTACACATTAGTTAGCTCGTTTTTAGTTTCGTTTTATCCTTATCTCTGACAAAATCGCTGCTAAAACGTTTTTTAATTTCCCGATCGCGGCGGCACAATCGCTTAATTATAGTACCTGATGTAAATAGCAACAAAAAATAAAAACTAAAAATATTGATTTACTTGTAGATTTCTTATCAGACTTTTCAAGCTTAAAACCATTTTCCCAGCATATTATTTTGAGCAAACCAGTTTGGAGGCAAGCAAACAAAAAACAGATCTGTGAACTCCATTAGGCATCTTGCAGATAAAGCAATTTTTTTTCTCTTTTTTGTATTTTGCGAATGGCTGTCAATCAAGTGTCAGATGGGAGAAACCATCAACAATATCGAATTTCTGGCCTCAGAGCCAACTAATTAAATTACGAGGAAAACCAAAAAGTATCTTTATGTTGCATTTAATTTTAAACAAGTTGAAGTTTCGCTGGGTAATATATTTTAATTAATGCTCCGTTGGCAATACTTTTCGGCTCTGTAAAATTGCGCGTAACATTAAACATTAATTTTAATTTAATGAATTAAATTCCAACAGAGAAAGAGAAAGAGAAAGAGAGTGACTCACTCGGCCAGCACAAGTAGCAGTTTTTCGCGTCAGTCGCCTTGGCACAATAAATAAATATGTAAGAGGTTTCCCTGGTCGATTATGCGCATAGTGCAAGTATTTGCCACGATATATATATACATTGTATATATCTTTGTGGATATATCTGTGGCTATATAGTACAGCTGATACTTTGCACAAATGCTAATGTCATTCATAGAAAGTGTCAATGCAGTTCATTGAGGAATTGAGTTTAATTGAAAAAATATTAATATAGATTTTGAATTGTTTGTAACTTTAAGATATGTTTATTCATATTTCAACTGCTTTAATTTAAAGCCTATTTATAAGATTCAATATTCTGGCATCTCCTTTTAATTTCTCAATAAATCAATGTGGGATTCTCCTGTCTAATTGATTTAGGCACTTGATTGGCTCTGGCTCTACCTATAAATTAGTCGGCAGCACTCGCTCTGGCTCATTAAATCAAAGCAACCACTGCAATAATGCAGCATAATTAAATATGCAACCAAAAACTATGTACAATTAAATTAAGCCCGGCTTTGTTGCAGTTGCAGCAGCAGTAGAGCTACCGTTGATGTTGATGTTGCTCTTGTTGGCTTATCAAGCCATGCATCGCCATGCTGCAGGTTGCAGGTTGCTAGCTGCTAGCTGCAGGTTGCAGTGGCAGTTGCCACAGTTGCTGGTATTTCCTGTCAGAGAGATTTTGCATAAATAATTTTTGATAATCAAAGTTTGCGACGGCTACATAAATTTAATTAGCGGCATATGTTGCATTTAATTAAGCAGTAAGCTCACTCACTGACAGAGGAACGGAGGGACTTGGCCTGACTTAGTGCGTTGTCTAACTTTTTGTTGTTGTTGGCGTTTTGGTTGCTGCTTTAATTAAAATTCACACGATGTGAAATGCTCATTTCGTAGGCCAACTGCGTGCCTCGGTTCGTTTGCCATTATTGCAACTCTCGTATTTGTATCTTTTTTCTGTTTTATTTTTTATTTTTCCTGCCTGCCTCCCCTTCATGATTTTGTTGCGGCCAACGCTGCATTATTATTATAATTTTTCGCTGTTGTTTTGTATTTTATTTGTTGTTAGCTAGCATTGCATTGCATTGGATTGCATAAGCAGCCTGTTGCTGCCACTGCCGTTTTTTCTAATGCAAACGCATCGTGTGGATGGTGCATATGCGGCATGCATAATTAGCAGCCTCACAGCTCTCTGCTCTATACACTGGCATTTGGGTTTTTTTTTTTCATTTTCATTTTTATTCATTTATTGCCAACAATAAATTTGTAATCAAAAACTGAGGAGAACAGTCTTCCACTCGCTCTTCTCGCTTTAATGAGCCATTAAGCTTTAGATTTCTGTGTTTAGATACGCCCCAACTCGCTGCCCATTTCCTCGAATCGAATTAAGTTATTAGATATGCTTCGGCTGGATAGCATAGAAATGCTCTTGGAGAACCCCAGCACACACACTACGGAAAATTCGTGGGGATTATATACATACATATATGGATCAGATATGGAAGATGCAGTTAGGGGAAATTGTGTGGCACGCATCTAAATGAGGCAAAGATATGGCAATCTGATTAGAGATGCCATTCGAGTTTCTAACTGTGCCAAAAAGGTTTTTTATTTCTATTGAAATTGTTAAAAATGGAAATGGTTTCCTTTTAATAATTACTTTATAATTTATTCTCTTATTTGCTGAGATATTTGCATGAAAAAATTCTGTCAGAACCTAGGAAGGATCTTATTTATTTTTAAACTTTATAAACTAGCTCTTAAATATTATTTCTTGTTAAAATATAATAAATCCAATTAATAAAAACCTTTCCATATAACTTTCTCAATTTAAATTGATATAAAATCCACAAAAATATATATTCTTTTCAAAGACTTAACTTCCCATGTGATTTTCCCTTGAAAATATATATTTTTTCCTATACGAAAAACTCCCTTTCCACTTGTCATTCCACCAACCTGACAGCTATTTAATCCAAAGCAATCAGTCCGACAGCCGAGAGAACTTCATTAAATATTTCGCCACAATTACGAGCTAGAAAAAAAATACAACAAAAAATTGTGGCAAATATTTTAGCGCTTGATTTTCAACTGTCAAAGTTTGTTTATTCCCCCGCCACCGCCACCGCCCCTGCCACTCGCCACTTTCTGTGTTTGTTTTAGTTAATTTTAGAGGCAGAGGGAAAAGGAGAGCGAAGAGTTTTTTGTTTGCGAAATGTGTTGCATGTGAAGATTTGAGCTCAAACAGGGTCTAAAAAAAAGAAAGAGTAATAATAAAATAATCAACAACAAAACATGAATTGTATTACAAATAGCAGTTAGACCGAGTAAACAAACGAGAGGCGGTGGCGTGGAGACCCGGCAGACGGTATGACGACAACACACACACATGAGAGAGAGAGTATCTGTGAGTGGGGAAAGAGTAGCTGTGTGTGTGTGTGTATCTGTGAAAGTCATGCAAACTAACTGTCAGACTGATAGATAGACGTTCGGAACCAGAGCAGCCAGAGGAGCGATAGCAGTCGGGAGATAGCGATAGGGAGATGTGGTGCGAGGGCACTTTCGGAGAGACAACAGGCAAACAAATAATAATAAAATAATAATTGTTTGTCAACATTCGTTTAGCATGTGGTCTGGGTCCCCTGGCCCATACAAATATCAGTACACTGAACCGTATATAATGGGTTATGTTTGTTTGTTTTTAATTTTTAGAAAATTAGGGGTTATTTTTTGTAAGAGAAAACATTTTTGTTTACTATTTAGTTAGCTATACAAAATAAATATTAAAAATAAGACTTTATTTCAATTGGCTTTCATATAAAAAATATTTATTTAATTTGAAAATACCCCTATATAATATTTATTCCAAAAATCTTGCACAAATATTTTTTTATTGGCCAAAAATACATCTAAAAGATTTTTAAAAATATTTCCCTGACTATATGTTCTTTTAATTACAATCTGGTTTGTAAAATATTTTTAACATACAGAATTGTATAATAAAAAATTCCTTTTGTATTAAAAATATATTATTACAACCTACAAATATTATGATCTATTTTATTTAATGCCAAACTCTTGAAGAACTCTTGTTATTCAGTAGAAATATCACCTAAATAATATTAAAAATATTTCCCTTCTTATTTATCTTGCTTAAATGACATTTTAGTTACTAAAGTATTTTATAAAGTTAACATAACTCAAACTAAAACTATTTATAATTTAAATCCCTTATTTTTCCTCTCTGTACATATAGAAAAACAGGAGAGAGAAAAAACTATATCCGAAGAGAACTCAACTGAACATGTGGAAAAAAGGGGTGTAGTTGTTACAATTGACAATTGTCTGCATTTTGGCATGAAATGTCATATGGACTAGAGGTAGATGGCATGGTTTCCATTTAAACTGCGTTTTGTGGTCGGCAAAAAGGCCCGGCGAGGGATGGAGGGGGCTAAGGACAGAGGGTGAGGGTGAGGAAAGGGCATCGGACTTGGAATCGTCGTCATGTTGGGAATTTCAGTTTCAACTGGCAGTCAGCACGTCATTTGCTTATTCAATTTCATGACACATGAATGCTTGAATGAATGTTGCGTGTGCCTCGAAACCTGGAATAATCATTCTCCCACTGCGACACCAGCAACTCTGCGATAATTGATGATAAATGTTGTATAATTTGACAAACCCAGCTAACAGAAAAAGTATACCTAAGAAAACCCCCCAAAGAATGTCCATGGTATGGTGCCACCGGCAATTATCGCTTAAAAAGCATTTCCAAATAATTACACCACCAAACGGGAAATTCTAACGCAAAACAAGAAACAGAAAATAAAAAATGAAAGAAAGAAAACAGGAATGACAGAAAGAATTATTATAATAATATGCAGTTTAAAGCATATTTCACCTCGGACTTTCAGCTGGGTGGGCGTGGCTGTTGCGTAATGATGGGAATAATATGCATATGGGAAATATGGGATGGATGGCGCCTACAGTGCGTTTCAGTAATATAGAAAAATATTATCAGTTTGAGTAAAGTAATAAATAAATCGAGATAAAGCCAGGTAACAATATATTCTTTAGGATAAGATAGTAAAAATGCAGAAAAACAATTTGCACATGGAGTTGACAACAAGTAGATTTTTGTAATATTTATTTCCATGTAATAAAATCTCTTAACAACCCCCTAAAAATATGTTCTTCACTGTACTCGTTGATCCCAAAATTATTTGGGCAGCTTGGGTCACTCGACCTCTTTCGAGGAGGGTTCTAAAAGAGCCAAAGAGGGGCAGCCATGCCTACCCTCTATCAATGAGCTATTATTAAAATTACGCATACGCCATGTTCCATTGATTCGTTTTGCTTCAACATTCTCTAATGTTTCTTTTATTTTGTATCGCATTTTATAAATAACTTTTAAGGCAAACGAAACGAGAGCAGCAGCAGAGAGAGAGAGTGTGTCGATGAGTAATTGCCTCATAAAAATTATGTGGAAATTAATTTTTAGTGTTTATTTTTTTTCCCTCCTCCCTTGCAGTGCACCGATCTCTCTACTATTCCATTCTATATATTTTCATGCTTATTTGTTTTTCAGTCATTTCGACTCTCTCTCTCCCTCGGTCTTTCCACACTCTGTTCTTGGGGGCTGGCTATTTTTAAAAGTGGCCAACCGAAAATATTGAAATATGAATGCAGTCACTGCATCTTGCTCCGCATCTTCCCGCAACGTCCTCAGCAGGCACTTGTCGTTCATTCCACCTGCCAAAAAATTTATGAAAAAAGCCCCACAACTTGCCTGACACTTTTAGCCCTATTCTCCTGCAGCTCCACATGCTGGTCTTATACACAGAAAAAAAAAATGTATGCAAGATTTATTGTGTTGTTGAAACTTGTGGTGTATTTATTGGATTGTGGAAATTAAACTTTTCATTCCTTTATATTTTTATTCTGAAATCCAATATATTATTTATTTCAATAATATTTGTTACTCCAAAGATTATTGTTGAATTTGTTCAACAACATTGTTGTAAACTTGTTGAGTTGTTGAAACTTAACGAGATATTAATCTAAACTTTGTCTGATAACAATAATAAAATCAAGTGAAACAAATGTTTTGAAAGATAAAATTTCTCTTTCCACAATTTTTTTTTACTTTTTCCCCATTCATGTTGGTGTTGTTGAAACATATATTGTTGTTGTGTTTTTTTTCCTGTGCACACATTTTGATATTTTTGGCTGGCTTCAAAGTCGTCCGCGTGTTACGTATTAAAATTAGTATGCAATATTTTTGTTTCAAATGAGGGACAAAGCGAGAGCGAGAGAAAGAAAATAAAGAGGTGGAGAAGTTCAGGTTGCGCTTTTCCCCCCGTTTTCCCCAACACACAAAGCCCCCCCTTTTTCTCCACAGCTCCTGTGTGTGCGTTTATTTTTGAAGTGTTGAAAATAAACCGTAAATAATCGCGTCGCTCGGGCAGCTTTACAATCAATTCACTTGCACACATGCTCTCGGCTATATATACCGATGGATATGAGTATGCACGTCTATATGCGTTCATAAGTATCTGTGTTTATATTTATAACAAGTTGCTTGCACCCGTCCAACCAAGCAGAAGCAAAAATACAAAAAAAAATAACGAAAAAAAATTATAAATAAAAATAAAGCAGAAGCAGCAGCGGCAGCGGCAGCAAGGCAACAAATTTAAAAATTATTGGTAATAAAAATCCACCTTCACCTCCCCCTTCGCATTATTATGCATCGTAAAATCTTGATATTTAATATATGTTTTGAGTGCGCCTCGCTTTTGTGTGACTTTAAATATTCCGAAATGAATTATATAAGTGTGCATAAGTTAGCGTTTAAGTGATCACAAAACTGACATTTAGACGGCCCCGCCTCCGCAGGTGATTCGGTCGCCACAGGGGGGGCGATGGGGATGCTGTTGACCCCCCAATATGGTCCAGATGATTAACCCAAAGATGGCTTTTATATTCATGCAATTAGGCTTTTTATTGACTTGTTTAAATCGGCAGAGATATCTGTGCTTTTGGTGGCGACGAAACATGATTGCAACTAATTAGGGTTTTAAATTCTTTTGGAAACAACTAGTTTCATTAGTGGACTTGTTTATGGCTTGTATTTTTATGAACATTTCTAAGAAACCTTTATTAAATTACTTTTGGGGAGTTTTCCAAACATATGGCTTACAAGTAAGCTCGTTCTCTCCTTCCGCTGACCAGTTGGCCTTTTCCGGTTGGACATTCTGTTGTCTGTGTTGTCTCTTTTATTTTTTTTATGACAAATTGTCACGAGTGCATTGATGCAAAAAACTTAAATGAAGCGACATGCTGTTGAAATGTCTGAACCGCCTTTTTGGGCCCTAGACATTGCATGGCCTGCAGATACCGGGGCGGGGGGGATACAGATACAAAAATTCAGCCACAGATACGGGACAACAACAGCAGAGTTGCGTGCACTTGCAGATACTCGAACCGGGGGCCTTGTGTATCTTTCGGGCAGCTCGTCGTCACTCACATACATGATATATATCAACAGAGAGCACAATATAATGCGAACGGGTCCCGGGACCTGAAAACTAATATGGCTGGAGGACGTTACCCAGAAGTGACTAAGCCCGCAGCATGGCCTAATATCCCCCCTTTGCTCCCCGGTCTCCGGCCTCAGTCTCGGTCCTCCACTCACACACAAAAATATGTCTGGGACATGGCTCTCGGATTACAACAGGGCCCAGAAGCAATTGAAAACTGAGCTTGACAGTTTCTTTCTTTTTCGTTTTTCTGCTGCGTTTTATTTTCGGTTTATGAATTGCTCCGAAAAAAAAGGAGAAGAAATTGAACTTGTCTCGGTGTTTGGCACTGGAAAAAAATTAGCTTTAATATTTGAACATAATTTTCCAGAATAATTAAGCTGAGAGTATTGTTTATATTGAAAACTCCTAAGTTAGAGACCTATAATTTATTGAAGATAATATTTCAGCCATCTTGCTTTTAGAGTTTGAGATTTTGAAGAACTACGTTGACCTTTTTTTCAACCTTCTTGTAATTTAAATTCCTTAAGTAAATGCATACATTTTCTCTCCGTGATCATTTCCCCTTCCCCAAATATATATTTTTCGGTTATTTTGGGTTTTGTTATAGCTGCTTACCGTTAGAACGGAGTCTGAGTCTTTGTCTGGAGCATTTGTGGGTCTTCCTGGAACCGTAAGCAATATGCCCCAAAAGGGGTTTCATGGGGAAGAGGTTCACTCACTGGAGGAGCAATTAAATGTGCAACCAGAAATGGCAACAAACGAAGCGAACTCTCTTCTTTTGTTGCAATAATTCAATTAGCACTCTTTCGGTTTCGTTCGTTCGTTCGGTTTCGTTTCATAAATGTATTAGCTGTGGATCTGTAATTTCCACTCCCCCTTCGCTCGCTCGCTTGCTTTCTTTATATTTTTTTTAATTAATGTGCAGTTATCATGCAACCCGATTAACAGTCGAGTGCCGTCGCTGGCGCTGTAATTGCAACTTGTTTGTTATTTGTAGTCCAAGTCAGCAGTCAGCAGTCAGCCGGCACTCGGCAGTCGGCAGTTGCCTGTCACTGACTCTGTTCTTGTTGTTGTTATCTGCCAGGAATGCTAATTATAAGATTAGCGCCGTAGCCCAATCTATGCTCCACTCGCATGGCATATATTATATATATATCTCTTCTGACTTTTTCCGTTGGCGGATTGTCTGTGTGTGTGTAGCTGGGTGTCTGCATATCTCTGTATCTTTAAATCTTTGTATCTCCATCTGCGGCACTTGGGTGATAGCGTACACGCACATGACACTTGACAGTGTCGTTGGAGTATCTGGTGGTGATTGTTGGTGTACAGTTGGTGTGGGTTTTCGACCTTTGGTATGTTGTGTATATATGTGTTGTTTATTTTGTGCTGTGATTTTGAAGGAATGTTTTTTTTGAAGAGTTTAAAGAACTTTGATATGTATGGTGAATTGTTGGTGAAATTGTTGAAGTCCTAATTTCATAAATATGACGTTGTTGAAAAATATGTAATTTTGAAGTAACGTTGTAGGTTTCGCAAAAGTTTTAAGGAACTTTGGTGTGAATCGTGATTTGTTGGTGAAATTGTTGAAATTCTCATTTTATAAATATGCTGTTGTTTAATAATTTGAATTGGGATTTCTTTGATTTGTTCTTGAGAAATGTTGGAACGTTCAAATAACCTCAGAATTATCTTTAACCTTGATTTTATTAATGATTCTCAACAATGTTGTTGTAATTATATCATCAATTCGTAACTTAACCCCTAGAAAAGTAAGATTTTTTGTGGTTTTTTCCTACCTCTAATATGTTGTTGATTTTCTGAAATGTATCCAAAACCCTATTCATTGTGGTTTTATATTTAAGATTTACAATCGTTGTCGTGACCCTGCCCCCTGACACATTCTAAAACTTTCCCATCATCTGCAGGCAACAACCAACAGTTCCAACATTTTGTATGCGGTTAATCAAAATAATAATATTTTCCAGAATTCTTCTTCACTTGGCAATTGTTTTTCATGTTTCTTCGCTGTGTGTTGTGCCTTTTGTTATCAGCATCAGTCGCTCCTCAGATGCTCCTCATCAGCAGCAGCTCTGGCCGCAAAAACTATGCATCAAGGCATATATGCATTCCCAGCATACAGATACAGATACTTATGAACCTACGTGAGTATGTATGAATGTATCTGGGGGATTGCGAGAGGCCTGGACTGCTCTCCCTGTTTCGTATCTGTCGTGTGCATCTCTTGAACTATCAATTTAAATGTCAGTTTAAATTGTAGAATTTTTCATTTCGTGGACTTCGTGCATGAAAACTATAAAAATGTTTTCATTGTTTTTTTCACTGCCTCTCTCTTTGGTGTTTTTTTGTTTTGTTTTGAAGAACTTGCTTAGAGAAGGTTAAGGAACACACAGCCGGGCCAAAAAGGTGTGCACACATACAGCAGGGGTTAAAATTATGATAAAGGGTTAATTATACAAACCAAAAATTTTTTAATATTAGAGGAGATAAGCCTCTAGATTCTATTAACCTTTAAACTAGAAATTCTAGGTTTGTTGTTTTGTAATTTTTGTTTTCATAATTTAAAATCTTTTTTAAAAATTTTAAAATATAGTTTAAGTCTTATTTTATTAACCTCTGCTGTTTGTGCCCATATATGTGGCGGTATAGAGATGTTTTGGCGATATGCTTTGTGCCCCAAAAGACCCAAAAGACTTGCAGCCTGGCCCTGGTTCTGATTCAACTCCGACTCTCGGCTCTCCGGCTCTTTCGTGTGTGACTTGTTTTAGATTTGTGCCGGAATGGGAGCTGGGGAGCTGCCTTTCAGCATTTGACAGCAGCTGTCAAAAAACGAAACTTGAAAGCGAACCGACCTCGGGCTCAAAGACTGTGAGCCCTCAGATCCAAAGTAAAAGTTGCAATATGTTTGTTTTGTTTCGTAAGTTTCTGCTGCTGTAACTGCTGCCTTTTTTGGCCAAGTTTCTTACCTTTGAGGCCCCCAAGAAGTTGTAGTTGTGTAGTTTCCTTTCCTATAAATAGAAGAAGCAGAGAAAATATTTGTTAAGCTGTTGTTGCTAGGAAAAACTTATTTTCTATGCTCCAAAAAGATATATCTCTCCAGGTTTCTTTTATATCTGATATATATTTTTGGTGTGAATGGACACAACATCCATTAATCGGAGAAATATTTTTATCGAGCAACTTAAAAATCGTTTAAACAAATCGAATACATTTGCCCGACAGACATGGCCCATTAATTTCTCATCTCTCGCTGGAGCCAAAAAGAGGAGCTCCGAATCTGGTTTCCATTGCGGCGATAATTATAATTCAGCTTTGTTTTCGGCAAATTTTAATATCTGACACTAATTGCTGCCACCGTTTTTGGCGATAATTGGTTGTGACTGGCCCATCAATGGCCCGAATTAACTTGTTTACAATTAAAGTGTCATTAAGTCATTATCTATTGTGCGAGGTCTCGTTTCGTTTTCGTTTTCGGTATCGTTTTCCCCTTCTCCATCATTGCTTCCTTTTATTATTGTTTTTATTGCTTTTATTGTTTTCTTTCAGTTTTTTTTTTATTTTGGCAAATTTTTGCACAAGCGCCCTTGACACGAGGCCGCCGGGTTTTTAGGGTCCCGAATCTCCGCGTGTCCTCTCTCTCTCTCGCTTTTCAAAAGTGCCAAAGTCAATATGGGTTGGGTTTTAATACTCATGTGTCGAAAGTCGAAAGCAACCCCTGGGTCTGACTGTCTGTCTTTAGCCTCTTGTTGTTGCCATTTCAAATTGCCAATTATCGATGAATTTGCAAAAACACAAACAGACAGCCGAGAAAGGGGCGCGGCTGTTGCTGTGCAGCTTAAGCGGCTCTGTGTCTCTTTATTTTCTCCTTTCCCCCAAGTCCTGTCAATATTTTGCTAGTTTTCTGTTTTCAGTTGCTTACTTTTTTTTTGCATTAGGGTTGGGTTTGGTCTTCCTGCAGAATTATGCAAATCAAATGGCACATATCGATGTCGATTGCAGTATTATTGCTGCAATTCAGCAGTTTTACCCCCTATTCAAAATGCAATCAACGTTTGCCGAGCTGTCCATTCAATTCGCAGGCGAAAGCAAATATAAAAGGTTGTAATAAATCCTGGAGAAAGGATTATGGCTTGATTTGGTAAATTTGAAATTGTATTCCTTTTGAAAGGTTTGTGTGTCTTTTGTGGGGTTTCCTTTTGACTTAATGTTTTCTTTGTGCGAAAATTGTTTATGGAAAAGGGTTGCTTGTTCTAATTGGTGATTCATATTTTTATTACAGATTTGATTGCTATTTTGTGTGTATTTTTCAAATGAAATAACTTGAAGTGTATGCCAAGTAATATATTTTTTAGATAGATATTTATTTAAGAGAAACAAAGAGAAGACTTTTTGTAAATCAAGTAAGACAAATGCATTTATTCTTGTTTATGTAATTGTTTATGGGAAAGGGTTGCTTGTTCTAATTGGTGATTCATATTTTTATTAGAGATTTGATTGCTATTTTGTGTGTGTTTTATAAATAAAATAATTTGGAGTGTATGCTAAGAAATATATTTTTAGATAGATAAATATTTAATAGAAGGAAAGAGAAGACTTTCTGCAATACAAATGCATTTAATTCTTTTTAGTTTATCATTCCTGTTTTTGGTTATTTCTTTTCCCATCTCCTATCTACATTTCCATAATGTTTTTCCCATATTTTTCCTACCCGAAAAAAAACCGTTAAAACTAGTGAAAAACATGTTTTGCCTTCGCCCTACTTATTAATCTTTCCCTTTTTCTTGTGGCTCCCTTGAATGGATTTCGATTCGGAAATCGGAGACCAACGGCAGCTGGTTGAGCGGCGATACCGCCACGCCCTGAGATTTACATATGACTGCGCCTGTCAATTGCCATTAAGCCGTAGAAACTTTGCCGAAGAAATCGGTTTTCTTAATAGATTTTTTTTTCTTATAGATTTTCTTGAGAGACTTGAAAGGCAGCGCGGCGCGAATTGAATGGAAATGAAAGGAAACCCTAAGCAAACAGGGCAAGTCCTTTCGTTTTTTTTTTTTTTTATTGAGAAAAGTAAGAATTAATTCAGCAGTAAATACAGTTTAGAGAAATGGTGGAGGGCTGCCGCTGCTATTTAACATTCAAATTACAAATCCTTTTTATATTTTTTTTTTATATTCCATTTCGAGCAAAAGAAGAAAGGGTTCTGCGGAACAAATCGTGCTCGGTACCCTC
>VNJS01011074.1:0-11005 GCA_008042575.1 Drosophila watanabei | reverse complement strand
ACCGATTTTTATTAATAGGGGGGAATTTTTAGGTATTTTCTATAGCTTTTCTTCCTGGCGAATTCCTGCAGAATTACTGGCCAAATTCCTGGCGAATTCCGGGAGAATTCCTGGCGAATTCCGGGAGAATTCCGGGAGAATTCCTGGCGAATTCCGGGCGAATTCCTGGCGAATTCCGGCAGAATTCCCGGCGAATTCCCGAGAAAATCCGGAGGAATTCCTCGTGTTCCGGGCCACGAACGCATGCCCCGAACAAATTCCTGGCGAAAATCCGGGGGAATTCCTGGCGAAATGCCACTAAATCCGGGGGAATTCCTGGCGAATTCCTCCGGATTGGTACTGAAGGGTTATGTTGTCCTGCTGCACACACATACATGAATACATACTTACGTGTGCATGTATAGTGTCCCCTTCGCTTTTCGGTTACCAACAAACGCAACAGTCAAAACAGGCTGCGAGTCGAAGGGGGGCTCGGTTCCGCTGACATCTTGCGGTCGTTCATCTAACAACCTAAATAAGTTTCGCTGCCTTTGCTCGTACATTTGTTTGTGTGCATATTTTATTTTTTATGGTAATGGAGCACAGACCCCGACCATCATCATCGTCGCCATCGCCATCGCAGACGTCGCTGCCGCTGCCGCCGCCAACTCACTTGCTGTTCCACTGTTCCAGCGACCGACTGACTCACTCTATGAATAGGCCTAGCCCAAAACAACATAAAATAATGTAAAGGAAAAAAAAGAGCAAAAAAATGGCAAACGGCGCTGACAGGCGGCTTGGAGAGCTTGTGGAGTTCTTTTTCAAAAGTGCGTGTGTGTTGGCGACTCTATTTAGGAAAACATCCCACCTCAAGATTTTCCCGTTTTTGGCTTGTAAGTGAAAGATAAATCTTAAATAATTAGAAGGTATTACGGAATAGGTATTAAAGATATTAATTAAGGCTTTTTTATATTTTAAAATTTAAATTATGAAGCTATAATAAGCTTAAATACTTCAGAGTGTCATTTAAATCCTTAAATATTGCAAACTCTTTGAAATAAAATGCCTAATAGCACAAATGTTCAAATTCAACTAAGCCTTTCCACCAAATCGATTGGAATAATCTTCAAAAAAATACAGACAAATTCAATAAATAACGAAAATAACTGCGCAAATGTGTCAATATCCTGACCGATATTTTTGAATACGCTACGCTCTATACCAAATACTATGACAAACAATTTGCTGGAATTATCCTTGACAATTCTTTATTGATATCATTAAATCTCAAATTTCACATGCACGCCTAATAAATTGCCAAATTATTCCCCAATCAATTTCCACTCAGGGAATGGCATCAACCTTTTACCAAGAGCATCGAAAAATACGACAGCAAACCACACGAAAATCAACAAATCGACAAATTTGACAGAGGTTGAAGGGATGGCTATCAATAAAAACCAAATTACAAATACATAACAGATGCAAAAATAGCTCAAAACAATTTTTTTTTTTTTTTTATATATTCGAGCCGAAAAATGCAAACACTTTAATTTGGGTTTTTACCCGAGGGCAAAGTGGTGGCAATATATATGACCATGTATGTATATCTTTATTTTTGTATTTTTTTGTTTTTGTTGAAAATCGGGTCCTGTTTGAGTATCACTCATGTGCAATTTGTCCCTAGGGGAAAAGCTCTTGCTGAAATTTTGATACAAAACTTGCTCTAAAAAGAAATAAAGTCAGAGGGGAGTCGGCAAATAACTTTCGTTGTGTATATTGTGGCACGTGAAGACAGTACGTCACATGGTTATAAGACGAGTGTGAGAGAAAAGACAAGGTAATTAAATCAAAACACGAGTTTTCTATAAAATTTTGTGGTTTAATAAAATATAGTTTAATATATAATTTAATAGAATATTTCTAAACATATTTAGGGAAATTTTTAATTCAGTTAATTTCTTTAAGATATTCAGATTTTTGCGTGATAAATACTACTTTATATTTAAATTTTAAATATTTATAATTCAAACTGCCTTGCAATTACGATGGGCACCACCGTTCCCCAAAAACTGTATCAATATTCATTTTCTCGTTCCCTTGTTTATTTTGTGTTTTCTTTTTGCGTGTTTTGTCATGTGTGCGCGCGCGGAGAACTGATGGCCGGGGGGAGATCCCCCTGGATGAGGCATGGGGGGGGAAATGGGAGACACGGGGCCCACATATATTCGCCATTCCGTCAGTTGTTCTCCATCTGTCGCAGACACCTGCTACGCCCCGCACCGCAGGCAGGCGCTGACTGAAAAAAAGAAGGAAAATAAATAATGCGAAAAAGTGGAAATAAAAAATAAATGAAAAGCTGAATTTGTTTTGACTGAATGTCACTGCAGTCAACAGTCATCAGTAGCCGGCAGCCAGCCAGCCTGCCGTCTGTCTGTTTGTCAGCCATGAACTCTATGACGTTGATAATACAGGTGTATATTTACCTTCCTTGATTTTAGTATTTATTTATTGTTGTTTTCGTTGAGCTATATATTTTAATTTGCAATTAAACAAAGCCAATCTTTGGATATTAAATACAACCCATAAATTGTAAGAAATTAATTGATTTTACTATTATGAAACTTTTGCACTTATGGTAGTTTTCACTAAAGATTTGTCAGCACCATTAGGTTTTATCCAAGTGTGAGGAAGACGACTATACAGCACTTCTAATGAAAATTGTAATGCATTGGCGAATGCATTAGATAAGAAAATCAATAGATCTAAAAAAAAATACCGGATTTCCTTTTAGAGCTCTAATAAAAACAAATACAAAATAAACTTAATATATTTTGAAGGTTAATTATAAAATTTGTATGGATAAATAAGCAGTAATACATCGATAAAGACCGAAGAAATGCATAGTAACATGTTGACCTTTGTTATGGTTTACCTTTTTAAATAAGTGTGACCATAGTCGCATTATCAAAAAATGAAAAGCAAAAATCAGCATATAGTTGTCTCAAAGTCCTAACGGAACCTCTAAATAATAAAAGGCTATTATTAAGAAGAAAATGAATACACTGCTACTTTAGTTATTGCTAAAAAACTGCATTATAGTATCAAAAAGCCATATTAAAGAAGAAAATTAATATACTGCTATTATTGTTATTGCCAATAACATTTTCGGGTCAATATATGTTCCACTGATATTATCCAAAACTCCTTAATCACTTCCCCAACTCCCACAAACAACAAAGTCCCTGTGTCAAAACCCAAAAACGTTGAAAACTTCTAAACTTTGTTTACTTTGCCACACGCTGTGCCAGCTTTTAGCCCCCCACTCCTGTCCCTCCTCCCTATCTTTTCCCCATTCAAATAAAATAGTAATTTTGACGCGGGGCAGAGAGAAAACACACACAGAGAGATAGAGGAGAGAGCGAAAAAGGGAGGAGCAGAGGCCAAAAAAAGGAGAAGAAAATTAATTTGCAATGCAAATTACTTTTAATAAATTTTATAACATTTTTTTTTCTTTCTTCTCTCTGCAGCAAGTGGCAATGGGGATGGGGCAGCTGTTGCTCACTTCTTTTTCCAGAGGTTTGGGCTTCGGTGGGTGGTAAATGGTGTCCTTCTCATTGCCTGCCAGACAGACGGCGGGCGGGCAAAATTAAGCGTCGCAACGGCATTTTATGAAGTGGAGAAGAGCGACTTTGGCCAAGGGGCCAAGAAACGGGGCCAGGGCGGGCACCCACCGACTCGGGAATGGACAACAGGAACAACCGATGACAGGGGTGGATAATTTATACCGGGGGGTGAAACGGTCGCGGTGGGGTCGATGGGTTCGTTGGAAGCATTTAATGAAACGTGCAGCAGCAGCAGCAGGAAAATGAAACCATGAAGAGAGAGCCAAAACTCCAGACATTTTTTGGGCCAACTTCGGAATAACAGAAAACTTTGCTTCTACGGGAACTGGAAGTGAATACAAAAATGCAAAATGCCGGTTGTCTTGACTTAATTGAAGCTTGCAAAAAGTTCATTGGATATCTGATAATCGAATATTTGGAAATTTGTCTGTTTTGGATATATGTAGATATTGGAGTTTTAATAGAAATGGATTTTCTTTAATGGATTTAATTTAAATATTTATTTGAAAAATTCAATAACAGTTTATACTTCTTGATTTGCTGTTATCTCTTAATTCAAATTTTACTTAAAGCTCTTTGAGAAGAGAAGACATACTTAAGAGAAAAACAATCCCCAATTCAACCCTCACTAGACTCAAGACTTCCTTTGACGCCACAGATAATAATAGTATACTCCATTCATTATTTTATTATTTATTATTATTGCTAATGCCGTCGCGTGCTAGGTCAATTATCTACAAAGTTTCCACCTCCCAGCTGTGTTCCCACCATGAAAAATTAAGTCTAATAATTTAACTCGATGTGCGTTGTCATTTTTAAGTTTTTTTATATACTCTGACAGAGGGTATATTTGTTCAGGTTTTATCTTAGAAAGACTAAAGAAGATAGTAAATAATTCTATACTATATCCCAAAGAAATGAGACTCTTAGGGTATCTTAAGCTTCGATTCGCCACACCTATTATATCTTTTAGGTTTTGTTTGACTTTTTTTTGTACGTCAATTTCAAATAGCCTCTTTTTCCCCCCACATTCTTATTGTTATTGTTTTGTTTGCTGTTAATGGCCTTTGCATTTGTTCTCTCGTTCTCTTATTCAGGTATTTATTTTTTTTGTTTGTCACCATGTTGACTTTTGGCCAACAGATATTGTTGTATTTTTTATTTGCATATTATTGATGGTTTCACTTTTAAAGTAATCTTTCATTTATTATACTGTTTGCATCGCTTTGTTGATAATAAGAAACAAATTGATGATGGCAATAAATCAATATTCTGCAAGAGTCTGTTTAATTTTAATGAGTGAAACCTTGATATTAAGCCAAATGCTAAGCAAATAAGTTGTTTAATTAAATTTGCAATATTTCCTTGACTGACTCACTTCGCTGACAAACCTTTCATGGCCATTAACCCCATAACGCCCCTGGACTGCCCACCACTGGCACGATTTATTTTTGCTCATTTGGCAGCTAATTACAAATGCCGAGCTAATAAATTAAATTTGTATTAAGTGCATCGACACAACACAAGGGGGAGAGAACATTTTTGTTACTAATTAAAATCCAGCCAAGCGAAGCAACGTCAGAGCAGAGCAACGTAAACAAATGGAATAAAATGCATTTATTTGATTTAGTAAAGTACACTTCCCAGAGTCTCGCTGCTGGTAGTAGAAAGCATAATTGACGTAACATAAAGTCAAAACAAATCATTAAAGTGGCACAAATAGATCCAAAACACAAACAAGGGAAAAACACAAATGAGGGCAGAAAAACAACAACTCAACTTTTTTATTTTTTAACGCTTCTCTCTCTTGGTCATCGTGTCTATAGAATTATGCAAATCAATCGAGTGAATCTGTCCTTGAAATAATTGCACAGCTTGCAGGTTAACTATAACTATAGAACTATAGTGCATTCAATAAATTTATTTACTTATTACAATTATTTAATTATATTATTCTGCATTTAAACTCGTAATACTCCTGATTTATCTTGTAAGTTCTTTAAGTCCTTCGATTTATAACCCATTAGTAGGAATCAACTTCAAATCGGTTTCGCTGAAAGGCAAATGATCCTTTAGGACAATTAAAGCAAACCCGACCGAGGGACCAAGGGCATGGGGCACAGAGGGCGTGTCAGCGTGGTTCCGTGCAACACGTTAGCAAGGACATACACACAGCGCTCCTCCATATGGCATGGTGACCATGAAAAACGCGATACGCAAAATTGTTGCGTGGCCCGGAGGCCGGCGAAGAAGGAGTTGGGCTTAGTTTGGGTCCTTGGCACTTGGCGGATCGTGGCACGGGCAGGATGAGGCTTCCGGCAGGACTGCCTGCCTGCCTGCCTGCCTGCCATCGCATAACATGGCAGGCCACACATGGCCACTGCCGGCATGGCGTGGCATGGCAGTCATTAACCCGCCCCTCGCACCCACTGACCACATCCCCCACAGCGGCCACCAGCGGGTGTGTGCGGTTCGCAGCCTGGCCAGTTTCGTGTGACAATTTTCGTATGGTTTTCCCCTCGTTTTACCCTCAATTCATTCTTTTTTTTTTCGGCATCCGCACTTTACCCATTAGCATTGCGATGGATCCTGCCCCCCCCGTTCCTGCCCTCTGCCGAGGAGGTCTTTGTTTAAGTAATTGCCGCTCAGTTTGAATGGGAAAACGAAGTTGGTCAATGTGCGCATACTTTGCGGGTTAATCCCCTTATTAGGGTTTAGAGAGAGAGAGGCACTTTTTCGTTGGCCTGGAGGCATCTCCTGGTTTACAGGAATCATTAATTGGCTTGTCCGACATTGGCAGCTTTCAGTGAGTGGGCTTTATTTAATCACTAATAATACTGCGGATTTTTGATAACTTTCTAACTTGTTGAGGAGTTAATTTGGTTTTAGTATTGAATAAATACAATATTTGCAAGAGAACTTTATGATCTTTATTACAATTTATAAGTGTAATAAATATAAATGAGGTAGATGTTAATATATAAATATTGGAACTACTTTATAATAAAGTCTGTTGAAACTATCATATAAAAGGTATCTTTTAATTAATTAACAACAAAGTATTACCCTTTGTAAGGTATTAAAATAAATGTTCATAAATATACATTCACTTAATATATTAAGCTGACACTTCCTTGCTCTCTCATTCCTCGATATAATATAATAATCCACCTCGGCGCGTTTTTATATGTTTTTGCTGTTAATTGTTGCATGTCTCGTCAGCGGGGCCAATGAACCGCAATTGTGGGCACGTGTCCTTTGAATTGACACGCAACAGAAGGCCCGCACAATAACAAAGCAATACATCTGAACATCAGAATGGCTATATCTATCCCAGACAAGTATTTAGCAGATTAAACACCTTCATCTAGAAAAAAAAATCAAGTAACATTTACGGTGTGTTTGCGCCTTTGCTTAACTAAGTTTTTAAAGCCTTTGGTTAATATTTGCCATTGTTTATCAACAACAAATGCGACTCGGTGTTGTTTCACACGAACAGCGACAGCGACACATGCGGCGTATACGTAATAAACAATCAAGTGCGAAGAACCGAGCTAAGGGAAAAGTTGACAACTCTCGCGACAAACTCATTCGACGGACGACACTCAATGAAAAGAGAATTGTTTTTATATATTTTCTGTTTTCGTTTTTCTCTTTTTTCTTGCTTGTTCCTTTGCATTCTTGTTTTGCGCTCTCGTCGATTATACTTGTTTTATTTTCGTGTTTTGTATTGGCTTTGCGTCACCATCTGTTGTCGCTCTTTTTCTTTATTTTTATTTCTGCTCTCCTCTCTCAGCTATTTTACTTTGCTCTCTTTGTATCTCTTTTTGCACACATTTGGTTTGCAAATTTGCGGCTTGCTGTTTAAGGCTTTCTAGCTGATTAATTAATTTTATTTATACAAATACATACTATGTATATACGATTACTAATGTTTAATTATTTCTTTTATCTTTGCAGGTGAGTTGAAAATCTATTTGGAGAAGAAAGCGAGTGGCAGATGGATTGTAGGAGAGCCTTGCTCACAATTTACGCAAGTAAAAGTAATTTTAGTGAAGGGACTCAACGAGTTTTTTTAAATTTTTAAATCCAACTTTCACTCTGATTTGATTTAATCATAAACCCTTTTAAAATGCGCTTAGCAAATTTTAAATTTATCTATTTAAAACTTGTTTGGTATCTAACCACGGGAAATATTGCTACCTAATAAAATCTCGCCCTGGGGAAAAACAAAACGTGGCTATCAACTTGACTTTCACATTCAGAAAAGTTGCAAGGACCCATCAACAAGTCCATTTAGAAGTCGGTTGAAACTCATAAGTGGACAATAAAACCCCTGTTTTCCCATTAAAGCCAAGCTCAGGAATTGAGCTTTCTGATTGTGGAAAGCCCACGGAGCTTTTCAAACAAAAGGAAACACTCTGCGAGCGCTGGGGAGACAGAGGTGAATTCTATAGGCCTGATGAGTTGACTATTTGCAAATGTTAGCAGCAGATGAAAGCAGCAGATCCCTTAAAAAACAAAAAGAAACAAAAACAAAAACAATACCCAAAGGCTGATAATAAAAGACCAAAGAGAACAGCTCGACAAGTGAGAGAGTTCCCGGGTAAAAAAAAAGTAAAAAAAAAACCCCAACTAGACATACGCCAACAAAAGCCGGCTGTGCCGGTTGACGAAGGAGTCGAAGTTGTGTGGAGAGAGTGCATTAAACTGCATCCCAAACGCACACTAGAAAGAGACGAATAATGGGTCCAGGCACACACCAAAAAAAGAGACTCAGAGAGAAAGGGAAACAAAGTTCGCAAAATCTGTGATGCGGAGATTTACAAAATGTAACGTTATGTTATTTAAATATTATACATCTATTTTTTTATATTGGAATATTTAAATATTTTGCAAGGGAAGTATAGCTTGGTACCCACCTGAACAACAAAAATATATATGGGCAATTCCATAGTCGCGCACGGGACATTCGTACGCATTCAAAGTAAAAAAACGTTAACAACTGTTCGTATGTTTAAAATAACAAAACTCAGAGACTATAAAAGCTAGTGTTGAGAAAATTTATTTCTTTTTAACAAAGATGAAGTTTTTTGTAGACAATACATTGATTGTTGTCTCAACTTATGAAAACCATAACTAGCTACATATATGTATAAATAAATTAATGTTTTTAAATAAATTAAAATATTACAATATTCATAATGAGACTATTGCGAATGTTCTCTAAAAATTTATGTAAAATCTGATAATAACATTGGGAGTTTTAAACAGTAAAGTTTTGTGTTGGCAACACCAATATGTGTTGCTCAACATGTTCTTAGGAACATATGACTTAGGCTGTTGCTCAACATGTTCTTAGTCATATTTGGGTACATTAGTCAACATTTCAACATTTGTTTCCTCCTTCCAAACTAGAAATTAAAATGTTTTTATAAATTTTGACTATGATTGGACAAAGTTCACAGTGGGTCGTCACATTTAAATGTACTTACTTAAATGTACTTCTTTAAATTTACTACATAATTTCCGAATATCGCCAGCTTTTATTCATAAATAAATACATCATAATAAATATAAAGGTATAATTTAACTATAGCTGGCAGGTTCTGTAAAACTTTCCTTTTCTATATTTCTTAATTAGTAGTAACCAAAATTATACAATTAATACAAAATCAGAGAAAAATAGCCAAATTGCCATTCCTGTCGACTGTGGAAGTTCGTGGCACGGCAACGTCGGCGACAATGACAACCAAGTCGAGTAGCTTACAGAGGCGGCGAATGTCGGCAAAAATCCAATCCACTGGCGGATTTACAAAAAGCTTCGACTACAGGCTCCCGAATCCCGTGCTCACACACACAGAGACACACATACACACATGCACACTCCCCTGCATAGCTGAAAACAATAATAAATCTCAGCAGCGGCCAAAAAAAATCATAAAAAATAAAGTAACAAAGGCAGTTGGAGGCCCATAAAAAAGCACAAATAACTCAAATAAAAGGAAAGACAACACACAAAAAAAAAGTACAAGCAAAATAAAATGAAATAGTCCGCAGCAGGCGGCACTTTACTACCGCCCCCTCTCTTCGCCTCTCACATATAAACAGACATTCGGCGTTGATACGAAATCGAAACGAATCAAAGAGAAGAAGCAACAAGAAGTGTAAGAAAGCAAAGAGCGGAGAAAAGTATCGCCAAAGCGAAAAATAAAAGCAGAGTAGTCGCGTGTCCCCGACTATGACATATTCGATACTACGTATAGGTCTTTTAGATAATGTATATGCCTATTATTTAGAATATATGATAAATAAAAGATTACACAAGGCAATGCAGATGTATGCAATTTGTGCTTCTTGATCCTAATATTGTCTTTAATATGATTAAACAGCAAAAAGTAGAATTATATGCTAAAAGAACAAATAAAATTTAAAGTAAGAACATTTTTTAAATCGCTTTAGCAGCTAAAAGAAATAAACTAATTTTAAATGCCTCAAACCTCAAATCGGATGTGCATTGATTATCGATTTTAAGCCTATAGACAGACTTCATGACGCAACTAAAGTGCGAATGTTTCCAACCCTTTTCTCCAATCGACGTCAGTGCAAGTTCCATTGATTCCTGCCCCGCTGTCCCACAGGACAAGGATAATACATGTTGCGAGGAGGTGAAAAAAATGAAATGCGAAAACCCGCACACATTTAGCCTCGGATATACAAATACATTTCGCTGTTCGGTGTACACACAAATGTGGAAATGTTCGTACAGATATGACCCGACTCATTTAGACCGGCAATAGCAGCGGCAGCAGCAGCAGCAACAGCAGCAGGAGTAGCAACAAAGATAGCCATTTATTCCGGAGAGTGTGTGGCGAGGGGTGGCTTATAATTACAGTCGCTGTTGTATTCGCTAATGGGATGGTGGCCTATGCAGGGGCGTCGTCCTGGGCGTGGCAATTAAAGCACCTTGTCCAAGTGCCGGCCATATTAGGCGTAGTGCAATCAGTTGAATGGCAAATCCCGGCGAATTGGGGAATGGTAGCCATTAAAACTGTATAGAGAGAGGTGTATGCACACGAATGTGCAGTAAAGTCTATAAAATACCCCTGAAAAACCTGAAGTAAACCCAAAATTAAATGTTCTTTTATTTACTCCTTTAAAAGGGTAGGATAGCCAATAGATTTTTATATCATATTTCAATTGGAAACACACAGAATTAGATTTAGAATTAAATGTTCTTCCCTCCTTTAGTCATTCAATCCAAACTATTAGCTTTCCATGCTTACTATAAGTCTATAAAATACCCCTGAAAAAACATGAAGTAAACCCGAAATTAAATGTTCTTTTATTTACTCCTTTAAAAGGGTAGGATAGCCAATAGATTTTTATATCAAATTTCA
>VNJS01011071.1:0-16791 GCA_008042575.1 Drosophila watanabei | reverse complement strand
AATATAATTTTCATGCAAATCTAGCTCTACTATATTGATACGTATGTGCCAAGAATTGAAAGCGAGGTGCGATTAAATTGTTTCCAACTCTAGCTCTCACAAATACCTCTTTCTCCTGATTGCGGTA
This sequence comes from Drosophila watanabei, assembly GCA_008042575.1. NCBI lineage: Eukaryota > Metazoa > Arthropoda > Insecta > Diptera > Drosophilidae > Drosophila > Drosophila watanabei. The sequence continues at coordinate 16,664 of VNJS01011071.1, read as the reverse complement.
TTTATATACTTCCAACAGCCACTTTCCTTTGGTGAGATCCCTCGGTGATGGCTGGAGTTCGGCGCAGGAAGAAATTAATTTCGCGACCGACACGAATATTGTTAATATCAAATGGCGCGTCGCGGGCAACAATTATTTGTTTTAATAACAAATAATTTTCAATGCACAGAAAAAAAATAATTTTTTAATTGCACTTTTATTTGTATGTCACTGTCACTTTTAATTTTGTGTCACTGTCACTTTTAATTTGTTGCCTTTTTTATATAAATAATTCTTGTCCACTCGGGGGCACCATGAAATTTCTAAATAGTTTTTTAGAAATGAAAACCGAAAAACTTTGTGGCAAGAAATTATTTTATTTGGCAAGACGAAAACGAAAAGACGTGCGCTCGATTTGATTTCAATTTTTCGACCATTCTTATATTTTACACAAGAGACCTTAAAGCCTAGCTTGACGACGGTTGGCGAATTCGGGGCGAATTCGCAATGAGCGAGAGAGAAAGCTTTATTGTGCTCCCGCCTTCGCCCTACACTAGCTTACACTAGACTTCATAAAAACAAAAAATACAAATTCAAAATAAAACCCAAATGAGCCAACAATAACATTAATTGGAAAAAAAAAATTTCGATTTTTCACATGGGATGACCCCCTTAACTGCGATAGATCTACATAAAATATACTGCTTTAATGAGCAAAATTGTAATTGAAAAGTATTGACAAAATGGTCTCACAAATTAAATGCTTTTTACTTTGTGTTTTGCAATTATTTGCTATAAATAAACTGAAAAATGGCTGCTACAATGTAATAAAACTGATATGTTTTCGGTGGCAAGGTTCTTGCGCTGCAAAATTAATTTACATGAATTTTTGTGGTGTTGTTCACGCAACTTGTGGCTATTAGTACGTAATATATATATATTTAAGGACTTCCATATACATTCATTGTGGAGTACTTCGACGAGGACTCAAGAATTGCATATATATATATTGCAACTTGCGGCTCTTGTTATTGTTTGCCTTCTTAAATCAGTGTGACCGTAGTCGCATTACTAAAATATTCCCAGCAAAATAACAGATATAGTTGTCTCTTTCAAGGTTCTAATGAAGTAGCTAATTAATGAAAACTTCATTGGTGTGTCATAAGGCTATAAGCATATTTCTCTTACAAAACAAACCATTAATATCGCAAAAACAATTAAAGGTAGACGATTTTAAAAATATTATTTTTAATTTAAACGTCAGACTGGCTGGCGAAAATCCTCAAACTGAGCCCTCCACGAGGGCGCCGACCCGGCAATGGGCACTTTATTACCCCGGACAACGAGTAATGCACTGTCGCTTGCTCCGCCCGCGGTACTGCACTGTCTAGCTAAGGCTACGGTTCAATTCCTCCTGCCCAAAAAGCCGGAGCCATGGCTGGAGGTGCCTTGGCAGCAGGCATAAAACGCAAGTGGGTGGTACCCCTGAAAAACAAACCACACTGGAGGGACCATGAGACAAAACCGGGGATGGGATGTCAGCCCAAAAGACGGTGGAAGGCGTGACTGATACCACCGGCGGGCACGGAGGGGAGCAATCCTCTCTGCGTGTCGCTAGCGGTCACACCTCTATCTTAACGGGAGCAGGTCAGAGCAAGCTCTGCCGCATGGGTGTCGTCGTCGATACAGACTCGGACCTGGAGAGCGTGCAGCTCTCGAAAGAGGAGGAAGAGAGCCTTCTTCGTTCGCCCAAACAAGGCACCAGCTTCCCGTGCAGGGACGGGCCGAAGCGATCAAGCGAGGAGATGACGGCCAAGGCGAAGTATAAGGCGGCCCTTGAGATCCAGAGCCGGCTTCGGAGCAGAGCAACCCTCTCTCAAGAGGAGAAGGCAAAGCTAGCCTGGGCCGAGCAAAGGATCGAAGAGAGCCGACTTCACTACGCCAAAAGTTCCCCCCCACATGGTGTTTACAGGCGGATTCGCCAACAAGGCAGAGGAGATGCTTGCCAGCAAGAGGCAACGCTCCGCTGAGAGTGCTCGGCCGCTGAAGCTGCTACAGAGACAAAATCCCGACATTCCGACCGAAGACTGGAAGGTACTGCATGTCGCGAGCCCACTGCCCAAAGAGGGGGGCCAATGTGCAGTCCTCCAGATCAATAAGGAGGCGGAGGACATCTTTTATTCCAGATACGGGAAGATCGAGTGGGGTTTGGGTAGCGTCTACCTACGCCTCAAAAAGCACCATCCCGGGGATAAAGATGCGCACACCCTGCAGGCTGGGGAGGTGGAGAAGGACTTAGGTCTGGACACCATCATAGATGCCGCCCAGAAAATGACGTTGGACGAAACCCTAATTGCCTCGGGCAATTCCGTTGCCGAACTCAAGTCCTCTAATTACAACCTATTCTACTCACCATCGGTAAGCAGGAATAGAACCGCCGTACCTGTACGGAAGGGCCTACACGCTAACCCTATGTCTCATTACAGCTCTGACGACCTGACTGTGGTGATGCTGGAGAGCGAAGAAGAGCGCCTCCTGGCAGCTCCTTGCTACATGACACACGACAGGACAGCCCCACCGGAGGAACTTAGGCCCCACCTCGCCTAACGTGCTAGACTTAACAATCATAAAGGGACAGGGTACTATGGTATCAGAATGGAGAGTCCTTGAGAGACCATCCTTCTCAGATCATAAGTACATACAGTTCCAGTACGAATTCGAACACTCTCCATAATTAACCGTTTTTAGGAACCCCCGGAACTCTAACTGGGGAAAATTCAAAAAGGTAATCACGGCAAGGATTGCCACTTCTCCGAGCACAGTAGAATCTGCGGAGGACATAGAAAAGTCCCTAGAGACCCTCTCCAAGGAGCTACTAGACGCGTATCACGCATCATGCCCGACATCAGAAATAAGGAAAAGGACCAAGCCACCATGGTTGAGTAGGGACCTTTCACTCCGACGCAATAAACTCAAGGAAAGATGAGATTATCGAAAGAAGAATACAAAGCCCTACTTAGGGACTACAAGAAGGAAATACGCAAGGCGCAGAGACTGCTGCTGTAGAGACTGCTCCAGAAACGGCTAGACTCAGGAAGCTGCTATCGAAGCAGCCAACCATACAGAGTCAGCTGAAACGCGATAATGGACAGTGGACTGAGGGCAGCGAAGAGGCCCTAACAGCACTAATGCAAGCTCACTTTCCAAGATGCACTGAGGTTCCCGATGCCAATACGCATCAGGACCTAACAACTGAAGAGAGCTCCTCCCAATAGATCTGGGGTCCTCTTAAAGAATCCACTGGGCTATAGACTCCTTTACGGAGATAAAAGCACCTGGACTAGATGGAATATTCTCAGCCATGCTACAGGTGACCAAAGAAGTGATCACCCCATGGCTTCACGCTATATACACAGCATGCCTAAGAACGGGCTACATACCTATCCAATGGAGAACCTCTCGGATTGTCTTCCTGCCTAAAGCAGGAAAGTGCGTCCCAAGGATTACAGACCGATAAGCCTCACCTCTTTTCTACTCAAGATTCAAGAAAAACTGCTAGACCTATACATCAGGAATGATGTGGGAAGACTACTATCGACCAACCAGCACGCCTACACGAAGGGGAAATCGGTGGGGACCGCACTACATTCGCTAGTAGCCACCATTGAGAGAGCCTTACACAATAAGGAATATGCTCTTGGAGTGTTTGTGGACATATCCGGAGCATTTAACAACGTTAGCACGAACGCAATAATAGATCGCCTAGAAGCGAAGCATACGCCCCCGCCATCAAATCGTGGATAAAAAATCTTCTGTGGAATCTGGTGGTAGACGATCTAATCAAGTGATTTGAAAGGATATCACCAAAGATAACAGCTTATGCGGGAGAAATAATTCTCACATTCTCATTCTCTTTACCAAGAGATACAAGATACCGATATGGATCCCCCCAAAAATTAACACGACTTGGATGACCCCGAAAACACAGGTCAGATACTTCGGCATTGTACTAGACAGGAAGCTGGAAACCAAAAGTAATGGAGAGGGTGAAAAAGGCCACCATAGCGCTATACGCATCTAAGAAGATGCTAAGCAGCACATGGGCCTTTCGCCCACTCTAATGCATTGGGTCTACATATCGGTGGTGCGTCCGACACTACTGTAAGAAGTCCTAGTGTGGTGGCAAGCCATGGAGCGGCAGGCACTGTTTTGCATTACAGGGGCGCTGAGGTCAACCCCCACAAAAACACTCGAGACGATAATCGGAATTGATCCTCTAGATATCCATGCGCAACTGACAGCATTAAGAACGGCATAACGCCTGGTTGTATCAGGTAATATGTCGCTACAAGGATTTGGGCACAGTTCAATTGGCTGAGACATGAGCAGTATATCTGACTACATGATACCGAGAACGTGTTGAAATGTAAAAACAACAACATTCATGGGATCTAATGACTGGAAAACAGGTCATGCTCAACACCTTAATATCTACACAGACGGCTCCAAGATGGAAGGAGGAGTTGGAGCGGGCATATACTGTACGGACCCTGAAATGAGGCTGTCGTATAAGCTACCAAGTCAATGCAGCATATTCCAGGCGGAAGTATTCGCCATCGGTAAAGCGGCAGAGCTGCGCAGAGCATAAACCGTCCATATGAGGCGGTCAATTTGTTCGTAGACAGTCAAGCGGCGATAAGACCCATGTAGTCGTCAACGGTCAGTTCGAGAAGTGTACTGGCAAGCAAGGAGGCACTAGATATCCTGAGCACGACCAAATCAGTACGGATCTACTGGGTTCCTAGCCACCAGGGTAACGATGGTAACAAAACCGCGGATGAACTTGCAAAGGAAGGTGTCGGACTGGCGAGTGAAAGAACAGAAAACGTTCCGGTTTCCCTAGGAACGCTCCAAAGTGAACTGGAGGGAAGGGTCAACGAAAAAGCAAAAAGCAGATGGAGGAGACACTCCACTACCTGCACAGGTCACCGCGACACATGCCGTCAAGCTGGGCATACCCGAAAACGCAAACTGCCGGAAATGCGATGAATCTGGGGCAACCGAAACCCTGGAACATCTTATTTGCAAATGTCCGACGATAACAAGGTCAAGATTAAGACACCTAGGCGCTCCGTCTCTAGCGTCGCTGGAAGATGCCTCCAAGAGACAGCCAGGCGAACTACTTGCCTTCGCTAAAAACACCTCGATTCTCAAGGACTTCAAAACCAGCGGTAATAATTCATAGGTCCACCACAGAACAACCCGGACCACATTGGCCTATGCTTGGCCGCCCGAGGGCCGCCCGATTAACCTAACCTAACCTAACTTCAGACTTCCAATAAACAAATCTAGTCCTCATGTCGCCAATAATTTAAATGTAGCAGTGGAATCAACTGACATTTCGACATTCAAATGTACCAGTGGAAAGGGACTATCAGTCGATCCATTAGCCCTGGTAAATCGGCCTGTGGCTCGCTCGAGAGTTTACTGTCCCAACTTGTTCCAACTTCCGCATTGGAATCCATCAATGTTACACTTCATCCGAATCCACCGATGAACCATTAACGTCTCTTTCAACGTCTTCTCTCTCTTTGGAATTCACCAATGGATCTACAGTCGTAAGACACATAATCTTATTCTTTGGAAATCTCTTTAGTCTGCATACTTCTTAAAGCTTTATACGGATACTAATATACATATATGTCCGCTTATTGGTCAAAAATTGTTATGCATAGTGATCTCTTTTAAGCAACTCCATTACCATGAATGGTCCTTTAATCTTTTGCTCTATTTTCGTTTGCTTCCTCTCCTCATTTGTGAGTAAAACAAAAAAAAAGGAAAACTTTAAAATTTTGACTTGTTCCTATCCTTGTTATACAAAGCGTTCTTTTTAATAATTTTTTTCGCCATTCTTCTTAAAAATGTACATCAACTGGATTATTTTCTTCGCATATTGGTAACATATTAAGAGGTCTGGCTTCTTTTCCAATTGAATTAAATTCTTTCAAGAGGACTAGCTTTTGTAACACGATATGTTGTACAATAAAACGACAATTTTCGATATTGCCAAGATCGCTGGCTGGTCTCAATCGTAGTTAACATACTTTTTAACAAACTCATAATGCGTTCAACCTGTCCATTTTTTGGACTAGCGCCTGTAGCAATTAAAAAAATGAAATTTCTGCATATAACAGAATTTGCTAAAGGAAGCGCCTGTAAAGCATCGACCCTGGTCTGCACTAACTTGCGTTGGTACTGCAAATACCGATATGGTTGACTTCAAAGCGCTTAAACAGTTTAACTATTAATATTCACTTTGTGGTGAAATTCGTCTATTGGTACAATAATATATTCCTTTTGAACTTTCTCACCACTGAATTTTCCGGTGTGTCCATAATTATGGTATGTCATAGAGTCTCCACCTTGGGTATGGGGTGAAGTTGTATTGACAACTTTACCGAATAATGTTTAGTTAACTTAAAAAAGCACAACTAAGATATATTTAGAAACTCTCGCCAACTAGTACAAACTATCAACTGTGGAGAGCTCACCATTTATCTCCCCGATAAAAAGAAAAGCTAAGAACGAAAAAGGCTCCCGGCGGTGACTTAAGAAATGGTTATTGAACATCCGTTGTGTGCTGCAGACCAATAAGTTTATTATCATGCCTGTCCAAATTGTTCAAAAAATGCCTTCTTACACGCATATTACCATATATTGAATCTCATAACATTATCCCAGCCGATCAATTTGGCTTTAGAGAAAAACATAGAACTATCGAGCAAGTTAACAGAATAACATCAGAGATTCACAAATGCTTTGAACATAGAGATATTCCTCGACGTATCTCAAGCATTGCCTCTGGCTCAACAGTCCCATTTATAAAATCAAAACACATTTTCCCGGGTACACTCAAAAATTACTCTACAACAGAGTCTTCGCAGTAAGGTGCAACACAGCAGCACCACGGAATATTCGAAACCAAAACATCCACAGGGATCTTGGTATTCTCGCAGTAAAAGATGAAGTAGAGAAGCAAAAAACTTTTAGCCCACCCAAGTCCTCTCGCAAAGGACTTGACATGGGTTCCCAGAAGAACTCGTCTACAACGTAACGACCTTCCAAACCAGCCATAATTTTCTACGAATGTACAGAAGTTCTTGGTCATATCCTCGAACCAATAATATTCATACATTTTATCCAACGTCTTTTCCCAGCCAAAGTGTAAAACTGCTTCATGAATATGAATAACTACTACAGCTCTACTCAGAAGTTCTTACCAGATTCTCCCCGAGTTCATTGATGAGAATCTTGAAATTTTTTTGTTGCTCGGCAAGAAGTCAGTTATCAGTCATTTCAGCGAATAAATGCGTCTCATTTCTACACCTAAATATAAAGTGGTTTGAACCGATTTGATTATGGGTTTAGGCAAACAAAAAAAAAATAAGCATGAGCCATTTCAGCTCCTGGAGTATATTGGAAGTCAAAGACAAAAGCTTGCATGTACGCGCATTTTAGCCAGATGCAGTCAGTAAATACAACCAAACGTCTGTCATGTAAATAATGCCGAAAATGCTTCATGGAATTGTGCACAGCTAAAGTTTCAAGCTCCTTTGAGTGATATCGCGACTCTGCAAAATATGTTTGTTTGATAAAATACTCAATAACGCGATTTTTATTATCTTTTCACTGGCATCAGTGGTAAGGGGGCATCACACCAAGGCAAGATCATCAGTGTAACTGTTGATGTATTTTTCTGGGCTCTATGGGTGTACCAAGTCGACTCGTAGTTTCTCGGCGAGCGTCCTTCCCGTGGTACCTCCTGAACACTTACTACGGGGACCTTGGCAAGTCCTGAAACGGCCTCCCCTCAAGTCAGGTGTGTAAAGCGACCCGTGCCCTCTGAGTACAAGGCTCGAATCTGTGGGGTTAATCCAGCTGTGTTCGAACGGAGTCTTCCCAGCGCCGGGAAACCCTGGGTCGGAACAAGTCTTGCCACATATGGCTATATCCAGCGGTTGTAAGAGCCATACATACACAAGTATGGTCAGAACTAACAGGGGCATACAACATCCAGAAACTCACTAGGATACAGAGATCGGCATGCGAAGGTGCTACGGGAGCACTTAGATCGTGCGCCCAAAGCTAGTCAGAGCTGCAGAGCGTACTACACCGGGCACTGTGGGACTCTGAGCAAGATTAACTATCGGATATCAGAGGAGACAGACTATATGACAACCGAACTGCGATTCAGTAATGAATATACCACCATATACCATACACGGGAGGATTGGAAGACAGGAAGGCTATCCGAACTGGAAGAAGTATCACTCTACGCCGACGGCTCAAAGATGAGCTGCGGGAAAAGAGCCGGAATCTTCTCCGAAAGCTGGGAGGGTAAGATTTTTTTCAGCTCCCAGAATCAACGACAAAGTTCCAGCGGAAAGCTCTCGCGATACTAAAAGCGCTAAACTTTCGTTAACTCGAGACCTCCGGAACACCAAGGTTAGGATATACTCGGATTGAAAGCGGTGATCAAATCCCAATTTGAAAAAGCGGCTGCGGAATTCTTTCATTGTTTGCTGTGTTCATTACGTACTTTATCTCAAAGATTTGTACCTTTAGGCCTCCAGTTATTTCCTCTACAAGAACTATCGATTTTATTCCTTTTAGTACAACTTGCAATCCTTTTTTATTTTTTAGTTGGTAAGTGTAATAATTTATAAGTTCATTGTGAATGTAATGCGTCACAGAACGGAAGTTGTCTTCATTTTTAGTTTGCAGTTTTGTTTCTGATATATTTCACCTCTTTTAGATGTTAATAAATAAATGTTTGGTACTTTTGGCAAGTTTAGGCTTACAAATTTTTTGAGCTAAGCTTTTTTTTAATATGTGCATACCGACCAATCCCGGTCTGTACAAGCATATTATTTGTAACAAGGTTAGTAAAGGGGAATTTTACATGCGGTTTTTAGATAGGCAACTAAGGCGCTGCAAACGTTGAAGTTGCTTTTGTCATTGATGTTACTGTAGTTAATGAGGAGACCATGCTAGTGAGCGTACAAGTCGACGTGGTTGGTACATCGGTAGGAGGGAGGGGGAACGGGCATTGTGAACCCCACGACTGAGCAACGGGAGCGCTGCTTAAGCATTGCTGGTGACAGTGAGCACGCTCTTTCTGTGGTCAATAACGTTAATTGCGTTGTTGCTTTCAATGAGTCAATTTAAATGTAAACATTAATTCGCATTGATGACAACCGTTCGACTTGTTGTGGCTCCTGATCGCGACATTGATTCGTGGCTTTTGCCGGTTGTAGTTGTAAATGTTTTATAAGCGTTCGACATTGAAAGTAGTTTCAAATAGCTTATTGGAATTTCAGCGTTTTACATACACAAGGAAATATATCCCTTGCGATATGGCATTACTGCCAGCGACTTTTTTCTTTTTTTTACGGCTGATACCTGATACCTTTAAAACTGAGAGACTAGCTTAGAAGAGGACATACGGACACAACAAATGATATTTAGTTCCTCTGTGTGAAGCTATCAGTCAATGGTACATTCCTCCATTGTCGGAACTCCCTATTTATTGGAACTATTATAATCTTTCCACTATCCATTTGGTTGCCAACATACTTTCGGATATGGAATATTTAGTAGTTCTGGATGATTTTAACATCAACACAACATGATTTTATTGCTGGGTTGGTCGACATTTCGCTGTCCCAAGTCAACCATGTACGAAACCTGATCCGGCGAAAGTTAGTTTAGCTAGGGTGGCGCCGCTGACGCAACCCGATGATCCTTTTCATCCTACATTCGATGTCACTCTCGCAATGTTATTGAAAATATTTGACTCAGCGCACGGTAAAGGTCTCACAGGACTACATAGTTTTAAAATCTTGTAAACACAAACCGTAACGAATGATAAGGAAATAGCCGATCTATTTGCGCAGATTTTTCAAACAACTTACTCAAGTACCACAGATTCGAATCAGACTTCTTCTGGCATTATGAACAAATCGAACCTAATTTTCAGCCTAGCTTAAACGAAAGCTCTCAGTTTTAGGTCTTAATTGTGTTAAGCCCGATTATTTTCCATGTCCCGACGGAATATTTGGATGTGTGCATAGGTATTGTGCCGAGTCACTTTGCAAGCCCCTTCTAATATTGTTTACCTTATTTTTAGAAACTTCCCACTTTTCCTTTATTTGGAAAGAATTATTTGTTATTCTTCCCCACAAAAAGGGAAACAAATCGTATTTCAAAAATATAGAGCAATCTCTAAGCTGTCGGCCATTCCAAAATTTTTTTAAAATGTCATTACTAAGCATTTGCAGCACCCTTGTAGATCAGTATTTTCTCCATGTCAACATGGATTTATTAAGCGAAGGTCAACAACAATAAACTTTTTGGAGCTCACTTCTTTTAATATAAAATGCTTCCATAGTAATTATTCAACAAATGTTATTTATACAGATTTTAATAAAGCTCAGTAGATAGAAAATAGATATCTGATCGACAGGACGCAAAGGGGCTTTTTATAAAAAGAGCTTGTCTAATGTTCATCAGGTTACCGCATGTGACCCGCAAGGAAGCCATTTGGGTTCCTTATTGTTGACATTATTTATTAACAACCTGCTCAAAGCTCTGATTATTATGTATGGGGACGATATTGCGTGCAATACAGGACGTCTCTTGACAGTTCGATTTACAAACAACAACTCAACAATTCTCAAACATAGTGCCCCGTCAACCTATTAAATTTAAACGGCTCTAAATAAAACCTAATGACATTCTCCCGTGCCTTTCCAAAGGCTAACTTGAGTTCATCGATAATATTTCATGAATGGTAAATAAAGCCAGGGGTGTATTTGGATTTATTAAACGATGGTCGAAAATTGAATCAGCTGAAAAGAATTTTTTACTTTTCGCTTCTCGCAGTTTAAACTGGAATGCAGACCTTAAAAGGTGCTGAATTGTTAGGCCAGCTTAACTTTAACGTACCGTGTAAAAACACCAGATCCTATTTACTTTTAGTCTTGCGTCAATGTAGAACTTCTTTCGGGTTCGAGTTTTGGGTGTTATAATGATTTTTACACAATATCATTTAACGTAGACAGCCTTCCAGACTAAAAACCTTAATGCCGATCCACATAGAACGATTGTAAACAAACCATCAAGCAGTGCGTCAGTTAATTTCCTCGTATTCTTTTCTATATTTTCTATCGCGTTTTTTAACACTTAACCCAAACAGTGCTTGGTGTCGCAAGGACCACTTGCGTGTACTGACTTAAGTGCATCAACTTCAATATATTATATTATTAATTTCATAAAAATCGGACTACTACTTGTAAAAAATGTATTACAGTAAACATAATATGAATATGAAGGTTATTCATATTATACTAAATATGCATAGATTGTTAATAATCTAAAGGCAATCTGCAAAAGTATACACTTATTTAGATACATTTTACCGTGACAAAATGCTTTTACACAGAACCGAGAAAAAATATTCCAAAAATGACACATGAAATGAACTAGCATGTAATACTACTCCTAATTTAAAAAAAAAATACGAATCTTATCTAATGACAACTTGTTTTACATATATGTATTACACATATTATATTTACATACAATTAAAACTTATATCCTAATGATAAGCTAACAGCGGTAACCTTATATAGAAACAAGAAAGGTTGTCGTTTGGAGAACTCCGATCACACAGTGCGACACGATTTTTGCGTTCTGAATGAACGAACATTTTTCTTATAGATTTTCGCACGCTGAATCCGAATCTATAAGCAGAATTTGTCTATCACGTCATGAACATAATTCTAGAAGTATTTCGCCGTATTTTCCGAGAAGAACGAAGTTTCTAGCACCTTCTGTTTCCAAGTTATATCACTCCAAAGTAGGCTAAAAACAGCATTTTTTGCAACTTTGAACGCGTTTTTTGACGCGATAGACAAATTCTGTTTATAGAGTCGGATTCACCGTGCAAAAATCTATAAGAAAAGTGTTCATTTATTCAGAACGCACAAAAAAGTCGAATTTTGTCGCACCGTGTCATTGGCTATCATTCCGAGCACTGCAATAAAAATAATTTATAGACTACATTTACACTATACTAGTGCATTGTTGTCAAAATATATTTAATTACCTACCCTACCCTCATGTTTACAAATACCAGTAAGATATATAAAACTTACTCAACGAAGATTTAATGTGTGATTTTTATCTTATATATTTTTTAAGATAAAGTTTCCTCAGTTAAGAGATTCTGGAATATATGAGTGCCAAGTATCGACCACACCACCAGTTGGATGTACGATGATATTTTCAGTTGTAGGTAAGTCGTTTTTTCCTTATTATTATATATATTTATCGTTATTTTTAACATTCTTCAATATCATGTTCATCGCCTCAAGAGAATGTTTGTTTGCATTGAACAATCATCCCAAATGAGTTTACTGTCTGTAAAACGTCTTGATAGTCTTTGTTCTAATCGTCTTACTCCATAGCGTTCTGCTCGTATATCGTCTGCTTCCTTTTGAATCAATCGCGCCATGTTATTCGAACATCAGTATTTTCTGGTTGGATTTCTTTATCTGTTCTTTTGGCACTTCTTACAGGCTCAAATTCTCCCCTTCCGTTCTGTTGGCATTATTTACATTAAAAGCCTAATTTGAATGACAGTTGACTGCTGACTATTCCCATACAAACTTCGTATATTTCAGTCGTTCTGCGACTCAGACGTCGCCTTCTCTTGCGTGAAAAAAAGGCAAATACAAAATCTTTTCAATGACAACGGTATAATAATTACTTAGGGGTATAAATAATATATATTAGACTATTCTCAGACATACTGAATATAAATAAAATATGTCATGAAAATTGGTCAAGTAATTTCTGAGGAGTATAGTAACAAAAACTATGACACGAGAATTTCATATATATATATTATTACCAAGTATTTCTTTCGTTAACCTTTTCGATGTGGTATTAATCTGCGAGGACTTAAAAAATAAATTGACTTTATATTATGATAAATAAGACGACATTTATTGCTCAAAATTAATTGTAAAACCCTGAGTAGCCTTCAATGAATATTGTGCATATTTAATAATACATATACGATCACTGTTCCCTGATGTAATTTCGTTTCTAAATTGAAGTGGCTTACTGCAAATGTCTGATTGAAAATTTATTAGAGGCATGTTTGTGTCCATTCTTGCCATTGTTAAAGTAATGGACGGATTTATTATTTTTTAGCATTTTAGCGCCCTTTTTAGGTAGTTCAAAATTGTTATTTAATTATAATTTTAAACCAGTTTCTTCAATTCTACTTCAACTCATTAAATCCGGAACTGCAGGCAGTTTAAATTTTGATGAGTATGCCATACGCGATTGTGGTATTTTGACAAAACCCACGTACAGTAAAACGGCAAAAAATCGTTTGATCTCAATAGAATCGTAGTTAGGTTTCCCTCTAGTTTATTGTAAAACATATATATAGATTAGTTTCAAAACAAATGTTCTCGAAGATTTCGGAGACAATGATATTGGTTTCTTTGTTTCTAACCTTTTTCCAAAGGTTGCTAGCTTTATTCCTAGCTGAATTGTTTAATCCCTTATACGACTGAGTTTCTAAAATTATCGGCAATTGAAAATATCGGTTGCCGTTCCTCCTTCAAACTGGTAAGCCTCTCCTTAAGCCATTAAAAGCGATGTTATTGCGTTTATTCGGCATTTTCGGCAATTTTTTGACACATTGACATTGAAAGCTTGATAGCAATTGAATATTCCATTAAAATTGGAAAGAAGCAAACTTTAAATGAAATAGGACTAGGCTCCGTGGCCTGTTGCAAAACGAAATGAGGGAAAAAATGTTTATAAAAAGTAAGCCACGAAAACGCCAAGCAGAACAAGCTCAAAAAAGCATCAAAACAATAAGCGTAGGAGCTCTGTAAACCAAAGAAATGGTTTTTACTCGTATATCTTATTATCGATATCAAATTAGAAATAACGTCTACAAAAAGCAATCCAGTTCTTCTGACCGTTGATAGCAAGAGAGCACGCTCTTATTTTCTAACAAAAATATAAAATGTTTCGAAATAACGGAGGGCAGTGGTCCAAAGTGATCCACCTGTAATGTATCAAATGGAATTGGTCATTTCGGTATATTGTGCACAGTTCGATTATAGGCATGTGTGGGTACAGTTACCATAACACAATTTAAACTCACATACTTCCTGCATTTCATTCTGTTAGTATTGCGCGACGATAGCCTGTAGGGATGGTCCGTAATATCTGGGCTTTGAGATGATATCTGGGCTGATGAGAGATCCGGTGAGGCCTTGGCGCTTATAAGACTGCGTGGGACTGTTTTATATCACACCGAAAACAGTTAAATTTGGTATCTTTCTAAGATCTAAGATCTCTGCTGGGCAATATGTTAGGCTACCAAGAGAAACGTATTCCAACTTATTTCTCACATTTATAAGTGCATTATAAAGTTTCCTTTCTTGGAAGGAATAAGACGTGATCCCCAGTGCGTATGCTTGGCGTTGAAGTTTCCAAGTAATTTGTTGGCTTCCAAGTAATTTGTTGCAAATCTTTGGTGAAATCGGGATGATCTGTGCGGTAGAAGGTATAACCCCGTATATGGAAGTCATATCTGCTTGTGAGGTGCGTTTCAACCAGCAGCATGGCGTCGATGTGGCTTACATTCAGGAATTGTGTTGTTTTAAGTTTGGCATTCCACATGGATATGCGTAGATGGCTCAAGCTCGATTTTTGTTTTGTTGACAATGTTGCTAATATTCTTAGCAGAGAATACCTTGTCTTTAAGGGCTTGTAGTTAGTATCTCAGGGGGGACGTCAGGACGTCAGCTTCGATTTCTTTAATACTACTTGTAGTACTTTGCTGCTTTTAAGTTAATTGGTGTAAAAGTTCTTTTTAATTTCCTCCAGGTATTTAGAAACAGATTTGAAGTGTTCTTCATATTTGGTTTGATTTGGTTGATACGATTGATCTTTGGCTTGTTATCAACCACGTTTTGCGGACTAAGCTTACGCTTAATTTGGATGTAGCGATCCATACCGGTCTTTATGGCCGGAACCGCTTGTTGCTTATCGAAGCTTACGGGTTTTGTTCCCTTTGCAGTTGGCGATGAAGCCGTTGACACTGATTTCGCAATTCTGGTTGTTGGATTAGCAGTCGTAGAACTGCTTGTTTTTGGTGCATTTTCCATAGAAGCCGGTGGTGGTGTGGTCTGGCATTGATAGCTCCAAGATGGAATGAGCAGGGCTGGTGATAGAGAGTGAGCTTTCGTGCTTTCGACGGCCGGGTTGCTCTTTCTTACGATAGTTTTTTTGGCTTACGAAGCTTCTACGCTCACTATTTTGATCTCCGCTCATTTATTTGAGCTTGTAGCGCGGGTCACTCAGTAAAAGTGAAATTGCAAAGTTAACAATATTTATGTAAATATCGCCCTCGATTTATGTTTATTGAAAAAAGAACTTAGCTCGGAGCTTTCGAAAAACACGTCCATCCCCGTCGAAGACTTAAAATAAATGTCAATTCTAAAACTATTATATCTTGCTTATAGCTTTGCTGCTCTTTGAGGATTGGATGAAAATTATTTTTTATGGCTCATTTCAGTTTAATTTGAATTTGTTTGTTCTTTTGAAGTCTAGTGTAAGTTAGTGTAGGGCGAAGGCGGGAGCACAATAAAGCTCTCTCTCGCTCATTGCGAATTCGCCCCGCCTTCGTCGTCAAGCTAGGCTTTAAGGTCTCTTGTGTTAAAATATAAGAATGGTCGAAAAATTGAATTCAGATCAAACGCACGTCTTTTCGTTATCGTCTTACCAAATAAAATAATTTCTTGCCACAAAGTTTTCGGTTTTTATTTCTAAAAAACTATTTAGAAATTTCATGGTGCCCCCGAGTGGACAAGAATTATTTTAAATAAAAAAGGCAACAAAGGTGACAGTGACACAAAATTAAAAGTGACAGTGACACATACAAATAAAAAGTGCAATTAAAAAATTATATTTTTTTTTCTGTGCATTGAAAAGTATTTGTTATTAAAACAAATAATTGTTGCCCGCGACGCGCTATTTGTTATTAACAATATTCGTGTCGGTCGCGAAATTAATTTCTTCCTGCGCCGAACTCCAGCCATCACCGAGGGATCTCACCAAAGGAAAGTGGCTGTTGGAAGTATATAAATACCGCAATCAGGAGAAAGTGGTATTTGTGCAAAAAATTGAAAGCTAGAGTTGAAAACAATTTAATATTTGTTTATTGTTTTGTGCTGAAAAATTGCACCTCGCTTTCAATTCTTGGCACATACGTATCAATATAGTAGAGCTAGATTTGCATGAAAATTATATTATTATATATTATATTATATTATTATATTATATTATATTATTATATTATATTATATTATTATATTATATTATATTTTACATATATATTCTCTTAAAATACATACACATTTTTCTATATTGAATCGCTTTGGACGCAACATTTACTTGATTTTTGTATTGTATTACTGCAATCACTGTCGCCCCCTCTCCCCCTTCTCGTTGAAACTCGCATTAATAGTTGGGAAGTTAATCCAAGCCGCACACCATTACATACAAATAAGCCTTATATACAGCAGCTG
>VNJS01011066.1:0-12429 GCA_008042575.1 Drosophila watanabei | reverse complement strand
TTTTTGTTTTTTTACTATCTATAATTGCGATTTTAATTGCAAAACGGTGGCGGCACATCTAGAACGTGTAAATGAAGCCCCTTTAAGCTAATTAGCACAAATCGACACTGCCAGGCAATCATATTCGCAAATACTATAAGCTGTTTGGTACTTGAACGTGTTTAGACATAGATCAGTCCACACTCATCGAGGGCTAGGCGAGCTTTCAGTTAGAGTGCAGATCACAAAAGGTTTTAAAGGCAACTAGGAAGTGTAATCATTAAGACTTCTTTTTAAAAAATAACTGAAATAAATGGTTTACTAAAGAGTACACACTTTTTATAACTTTTTCTTCATCATTTTCAAATTTACTTATGCTTAAAAAGATTCCTCGACATTATTTGTCCTTCTTTAATACCCAAAAACAACCCACCTGAGGTTTTTGTTATATACGAATCCTCCTCCTTTGGCTTGCTTCCAGGGATTTGCAGCAGAGTTATGGCTTCGGGGGACGGATGGGAAGGATTGTGTGTCTGGCGTGTTCGAAAAGTCTATTGCAATTTTCCAGTTGATGTTGCTAGGAGGTTTTTGTAGCCGGATTTTTGTTGGTGGGTGAGGTTGTGCGTTGTTGGAGTATTCCTAAGGGAGAATGAAAGAAAAAACAGGAGCCAAATGAGAAGTCGTTTAAATAAAGAAGCTTGAAACGGATTCACAATGTCTCCGGTGGCCCAGCGATTTCTGTTGGCAGTGGCCACTTGTGGATTTTGTGTTTTGTGATGGCACTGAAGTGGTTTTCCTTTCAAGGGAGTGTTTGCTCTTCAGTTGGCTGGCGGCAAGGTCGTTGGCCAACAAGTGGAAAGCCAAGAACAAGGAGGGAAATGTGGGAGATGCTCAACAATATATTTAAATACCACGAATATGCATTGTTTTATTTCTGGTAAGCAATGATTAATTGCTTGTCTCACAATTAATTTAAAACCACAAGTTATTGCACAAACAATTTAGCTTCTCAGCGTGGGGTCCATGCAAGGGTAAATATAAATAAAGAATTATTATTAATAAATATATACATATTCAGATTTATTATTCAATACCCAAATATGCCACACTCAATGGGACTCGGCGGCTATTTGTCCAGGGCAAATAATGAAAGGTAAATGGTATTTACATCAATATTTGTTAATACTTTTATTTGTCTTCGATTTGTTTTTTTTTTTTTCAGCAGCATGTCAAGTGGGTTGCCATGTCAAGCAAAAAATATTCTGTGTGCCTGCCAGCCACGATTCAAATCGATTAATAAATAAATACATGTAGGTATAAATAAACAGGCATTTTGTAGCCGCTTTAAAATGCAAATTTCGATTGAGTTTTTGATTGATAGCTGAATATATACATTTTTTTATAAACGAGGGGTGATTTAGCGGAAGATGGATCTGTCTAAGGTTTCCGAAATATATAATTTAACTAAATTATTTAGGGACTTTATTTCCATTTAATTTAAGCTAAACTAAAATGCATTGGTAGAATAATGCTTCATTTTTAATAAAAACAATGCAAATTTAAGCTAACAAATTACTAAATTAAACTCAACAAAAGACCAAATCATGGCTAGATCTACTCTCCTGCTGATGCTGATCAAAAGTAGGTTTGATTTAAAGGGACAAATGTGAATCCTTCACTGTGTTGCTAACTTCTGACTAAATTTATAATACTCTATAGGGTACAAAAAAAAAGCTTTATTATATTTATAGTACACACCAAAATAAATGCAAGCTAATCAAACTAATTAACCAAAAATACAACAAAAGCTTGACAGCAGCATCCAGAAAGTTAAGTGACAACAATTAAGACGGCTGTGGCTTAATAATTAAAACAAAGCTTGCACAAAAACTGAAGATTAAACACAGAGCTTTAAGAACTTTTTAAAATAATTTAAGACCGTAACTTACACCCTTAGATCTTTCGAGTTTTCACATATTTTTGGCTGATGTTTTGGCCGTTGCTTGCTGCTTAAACTTTAGGCGGTTTTGACACGATTTTAGGCGCACATTTGTTTGGAATTTGGTTGAGTGAGATACGGTTGCTGGACAACAACTGGCGGTGCTAACTGAACTAAGGTGCCACAAGTGTTTTCTGGTGCTGAGGCTGCACTGCGAGCGTGGGAAACGGGCACGTCCATCAGCCACGAGATCTCATCTCGCACTGAACGAGTGGCTGAACGGGCGCGATGCGCTGGCCAGCGGCGCACGAGGCGCCGGCGACGTCGACGGCCATCGACTGCGCCCAGGATGTGGCTGTGCCAGTGCGGCAAGTTTATCAGCAGCAAGGAGCAGGAGTTGCAGGATGATGACGAGCAGCAGGAGAAGGAGCCGAAGAAGCTGTAAAAGAGGCAGAAGAAGCAGACGTGCTGGCAGCGCTGCCACTTGTTGTCTGCTGCTGGTGCTGGTGCTGGGGCTGCCTGTTGCAGTACATTCCCGTTATCCGTTCTGTCATTCTGACGTTCTTTTGCTCTCCCGTTCTCACACTCTCTCATCCTCATCCTCACACCCTCTCCCCTGGCATATTGATGGAAACTGCCAACGGCAATGATTCTGCTCAATTGCCTTCATTGTGTTGGCTCTCTATGTACGCGGATGTGTGTGTGTCTGTGTGCTGTTTGATTTTATTTTCACTGTCAATTGCGTTACGCCTGTAAGTATGCAACGCGTTTTGGGGTTGCCCTCGACACACACACAGACAGCGCACACGCATATTATGCCTAATTGATTTTCGTTTCGCTTCCTAAGTGGCAAATCAATTTTAAGGGACAAACGCTAAAGGGAAAAGGAGCGGGAAGAAGAACGGGAAGAAGAACGGGAAGAGGGAGACTGGAAGAAAATACATCTCCAGTGGTTTTTCCATATACATTTTAGCGAAAGTCGATTTTAGGATGGTCTTAAGGCCAACAAAAAACCGGGGTTTGTACTTTAAAGCTCTTATATCCAAGTATTTACTTAGTGCACTTGTTTGAGAGAGATCGAATGATAAAGGAATAAAATGTTTAATTTTGTTACAACTCCTTTTTAAGAAAACAATACAAAATTTATTTATTTATGGTTGTTCTTGTTGTTATTGTTTTTTAGTAAAAGACTTCAATAAGGAATTTATATAAAACTGTCGGCAACTTAAATACGTTTAAAAATAATGTTTTTTTTGGTTATGGCAATGATATAACTAAAATTTAACATTTAACTTCAAGTAAAAAATTATATTTTCATAAAAAAATACCACAAGCATAAAATTTAAGTATTGATTAGTTATCAAAAAAGAAAAGCAATGTATTAATGTAATATAATATTTGATTTACTAATGAGCTTAGTAAACAGAGGTTCTCTTTAAAATTTAATGTTTTGACCATCAACTTGAAAACTGGTTTCGGTCAAGCCCTCTTGGGATTATTTTGAGAGCATATAAGCCTAATACTATTATGTTAATGTCATTTTAAAATGCCTAACGTAAACACAGCTTTAAGAAATAAACCGGTAAACTTTATGCCAAATAAAACAATCTTACTAAAACGACTTAAGTTTCATTAAAATATATTTTTCAACACTTTTCGGTGATCTCTCAAAACGAAACCAAGAACTCCCTTTTTATATTAAATGCTTTAAATCACTTTGAAGACCCCAACTTATTCCTTGACGTGTGTAAATCATACGTTCTGCAGCATAACGAGGTCACAATTTGCGCTCACTTGTTAGGCAAAGGTGTAACAGGTGTGTTGTTGCATATCCCCCAGGACATTGGCCCCAAGGGAAACTTTTGCCCGAACGTGTTGATGCACTGATTTGGCCAATTTCCGGTGAAAATTCGATGCCGGCGGGCTATTGTGAATATTGAAACCACCTGATGGCGCGTTTCATGGTGAACTTTGCTTACACAGGGGCTCTCTTACAATTAATTTGCTTGAGACGTTGTAAATTTATGCAACTAACCGGATGAGGAGCTCGTAAGATACAGATACAGAACCGAAGCGATTGGAAAACGACACGCGACTGAATCGAAGATGGGACAGAGATTGGCCAGAGACCGAAGCCAGAAATCAATATACGTATAAGCCTCAAAGATGATTGTGTAGCTTTGCGATCACGTTTAGTGCCTGAAATTTGCTTACAGAACTAAAGACCTTAAAGCGAAACAAAATCTGAAGCTTGGGTAATGATAAAAATAGACCAAGCCTAGTGGGGGCAGTTGTGGCCTTGATTATAATCATTCAAGAAACCAATCTTGAAGCTGGAGTAAAATGGAAACTTGTGTAGAATTATTTTTTATAAATATAGTTTAATATCTTTAAGGGTTTTTTGTAAGTTATATAACTGACATAGTTTGTAAATTAAACTCACAAGAAATCAAATAAGATATCAGAAATATTCGTCAAAAAAAGCACAAAACCAATATGAAGCCATGCGAATTACAAATCGATTTTCAAACACTTTCTTTATATTTCTTCTTCGATGGAAAATCAAGGAAAACCCAGGAAAATATAGCATCAGGGGCAGCAGCAACTACAATGGAGCCATAAAAAATATAAGAAAAAGGTGGAGAATTCCATTGAAGTGTTAAAGTGGCGACGCTAAAATAACTTCAAAGTTAATGGACTAGAAATCGACCAGGACTGATGGCATTAAATAATACAATAAATGCAGAAATGCTTTTGGGACACGAGGACACTCACGCACAGGGCTTAAAAAAAGGGGGCAGTTGCTGCTAAAAAGGCTCGAGTGGGACTCGGCCTTTGTTTGGGCCTGACAAATTGAATTTGCCACATATGACGGCTTAACTCCATATGCTGGGGGTTAAATCGATGACAAATGCGGCCGGCTTAGCGCTCAAAAACTGATGCGGGTCGTTCCGAAAGAGAATCTCTGGTCAGAATCTCTGTGGTCAAGTTTTATCACAATTGAGGAATAGACAGAGAGACAGAGAGAGCTAAAGAGAAAAAAAAGGAAACCGGAAAACTCATTCGGCCGCAAATGTTTAATTTCCTTTTGTTTGAAATGCTACACACAGCATCCTCGATCCAGGAGCTGTCATTAGCATTTGCGAAATCTATTTAAATGTGCGAGGGCGAGGGCGATGGCGAGCATCCAACCCCCAGTCAAAGTTCAAATGTCACCCGCTGCATGTGAGTGTATGCCTGTGGTGGAAATATTTTCCATTTTCCCTCGGAGCCGGCTAAGAGTTGGGGTTGGGTTGGTGTCGCATATTTGGTGGCATTCAATTGAAATATCAACACGTGCCACATCATCTTTAGCTCCAGCTCCTGCTTCTGCTCCTGCTCTGGCTTAGCATAGTTGTGTTCGCCTTTTCCACTTGGCATTTGTCTTAGCCGAGCAACGGGCCAGGGACTTCATTAAGAAATTCCACAAATATTTTGAATTTATTATCTGCGTTTTTATATTTGCTGCGAAATGAAAAGGCTTGGAAGGTCCTTTATTGTTAGCCAGTGAAAGTCATTGCTTGAGGAATTCCTTTAAGGGAATAAAAAGAAAGCCGCAGCGGAACTTATCATTTCTGTTTAATTTAAAGTTTTACCAGCTTAAACTTATTCCTTGTTTCTATGAAATCTAAGGACCAACTTTGAAGAAAGTTTGGACCTGGGAAATATAGGAAAATGTAAGGAAGTTTAAACTCGATTTCTCTTCACTAAAAAATTCAAGTTATTCACTGGAATTTTATAATAAAAAGACAGGTTAGAGGGTATCCTTTTAAGATTTTATAAAAAACTGTCCCGGTTTTTTACTAAATGAACCCAAGATACAACGGGTTCTGAAGGTCTATCCTTAACCTTAAACTTAGACTAACCTCTCGCCAATATTACTTAAGACTTGAACATGTACTTAACCCGGATACCCCAAGATTATGTCAGAATATAGAGCAAAGCACAGGGATTACGAATAAAAGAAAAATTAATTTAATGGGCTTTCATCCATTTATTTTACTTGGCAGCAGGCACACACCAAACATATCTATAAACGGGCCAAAGGACTCGGACTCGTCCTGCGCACTGTCCGAAAAGGAGGCGTGTCCAGGGACGGCCAATCGGATGGCTCGGATAATACGCAACGCTTTTATCCGCCAGTCAGATGAAGAGCAAGCCGAAGCGGAAGGAAGCTGCGGAGTCACTCGGCTCTCCACTTGTTGCTCGCTCTTTTTTGGAGGAGATGAATCGGGGGAAACCAACGCTGGAAAAGCGTGAAAATTGATAATAAACGCACTTCGCACGTACACACACTGGCAGTGTGAGGGGTGCGGTGTGTGGAACACTTCTAGTCGCATTTATTGCCAGCTTTTATTTTATGCTTTTGATTTATGGCACGGCTTTTACACTTAGACAATTGTCGAAGAAGGCTGTGGGAAGAGTCTTCAGTCTAACCTTAATATCATAATCATTCACATCTTGGGAGGAAGAAGGGCATACTTTTAGGCCTCTTGTACAAATATTAAAACCACTTTACAGATTAATTTTACTTTAAGTCAGCATTCATTCGAATCAGAGCAAAATTTCTGAAAGGAAAATCATTTTATGATTAATTTGCGGTCCTCTATGTCGCTCCATCCATCTTGGCAGTGGATTTCCTGGACATTGTTCGACATTGACCAATGGCTGCCATTAATTGTCCGCCTTTAAGAGCCTTTTCCGGTTAAGTGTCTTTGGGGATTGTTGCCCCAGAGCATTACTTATCTAGTTAATTGCATTTTTATTACCGGCAAACAATGCAAATAAAAAATACAAACAGATTGAATTTTGTGGCGCTTTAAGTAAATAATACAGTTTTTATTACCTCCATCGAATTGTACAGATAACGCGAGACGGCTTAAGTACTTAGCACACTCGACGCGATTAATTGTAGATATTATTACACAATAATAGAAACTTAAGAGCTAAGCCTAAGCGGGTTTTGTTCACAAGCAACAACGGAATTTGTCTAGCTTAAAAACAAACATTGCGATCGCATTCAATTAACATTTAACATTGTAACTCAACCAAGCGATCCATGATGTGTGTGTGTATATTGTACAACAGAGTATTTTCTCTACATTACTAGGCCTATCGAAATTGCACACAAGCAAACCCTATTAACTAGGACTACAACTAGGCTAATTGGCCACGCTAACAAACTGCGAATCGGGGGTCAGTTGGGTTGGGTTAAGTTGGATTGGTTGTGGGCGTGCACGGGCACTACTACGCTTCGATCTTTAGATTGTCGAACTCGTCGAGCCTGTCCTCTGAACCCGAGGTGGTCAGGTCCGAGAGCTCATCGAGGCACTTCTGGCGCTTGCGTACATTCCAGTGCAGGCCCTCGGCGAGGGAGTCGAACCAATCGGAGATTTGATCCTGTGAGCAAATGCTCGGCACGGGATATATAGAGGTGGTCACCCTCAGGCTGTCGCCGTGATTCAGCTCCTGGTCGTTGCGTCCGTCAAAGGAAACGCGTGAGGTGTTGCGGCTATCAGGTGAAATTGATATCTGCGAAGGGAAAAGAAGGAAATAATCGATCAGTATCTTCTGCTAATGCATTATTCACGACATTCGGTCGACAAGGTCCACATTAATTAGGTTGACTCATAAAGAGTTGCTCAATTAAAAACTTTGAGCTATCTACTTTTTAAATGTTTCACATAAAATCCAAAGCACATGCCGACCTCCACTCACCTTTAACTCCACGCCAGCGGGCACGACAATTGGCCTGAAGCTCAGCGAGTGCGGGCAGATGGGCGTCACTAGAATGGCCGGCACGGAGGGATGGATCATCGAAGCACCAGCTGCTGCCGCATACGCTGTGCTCCCCGTGGGCGTCGACACAATCAGGCCATCGCCCTGCACTGAGGTGATGTACTTGCCGTCCAAGAAGATATCGATGTTGCTCAGATACGGCGAGGGTCCCCGATTGATCACCACCTCGTTCAGCACTAGAATGCTGTTATTAGGGCTATTATTGTTGTTGGCCTTGAGGGACCAACTGGGTCCATTGTTGAGCTCCAAGTGATTAAGTTGCCTGTGCAGATTCGGCTTGAGCAGATTGCTGCCACTGGCCGTGGCCAGCAGCGACTCCTTGCGGCGCTCGCCCTTGCGATGGATGGAGCAGGACAGCCGGCTACGCAGCGTGAGGGCAGCATGGCCCTCAAGCACATTGGTCACCTGCTCCTGGAAATTGTCGCACTGGAAGGGCGTGAGAAAGCCAAGGGAACCCAAATAAAAGGCCATCACTGGAGGCACCGACTGCTGGAACAGCTGGGAGGCATACAGCAAAGTTCCATCGCCGCCCAGGCAAACAATAAAGTCAATGCGATCGGTCAGGTCATCGCGGCCATCTCTGCGGGAAATATAAATTTTACTTTAACCAAATGTAAGAAGATAACTTCCTCTCGCACTCACTTGAAGGTCACCAGCATATCGCGCAGCGCCAGGAATCGCGCCCTTACTCCGGCATAGTCGCCATGCACCTGCCGGAACTTGGCGCTCTCCGCCTCCAGCTTGACGTCGTCGCGCAGCAGCTTGTCCTCGAGGACGGCGGACTCCACCCAGACGACCATGTGCTTCTCCTGCACCAGCCATTCCACAAGCTGCACGAATGGTAGCAAAACCTGCGAGTCCTTCTTCTTGATTACCAGCACGGTGAGTGGTGGCTTGTACCAGGTCAAGCGCTGACTGGCCGGATCCTGAATCTGCATCACCATGGCGGAGTTTTTCATAATGCGTCCACATGGTCCGAATTGCTGGAAGGGCGACGGGGCATTCAGACTTCTGGTGCGCCTGCAAAGAGTCAAGGGAAGATTGTATTATTATTTAGTTTATAATAATGGTTTTGGAGAAGGGGAGATATACAGGATGTTTACTACTAATTATAGACCTCAAGATACGCGGATCGGGCGCCACCTGAGGAACCTGTTGCTCTTCAACCTCAGAGATTTGGCGCTGCAAGGCCGTTGCCAGCTTTAATTTCGGATGCTGCATCTTCTCCCCTGCGTTTAAAGCGTAAATATTTTCCTTTTTAAAGAAAACTCAGACGGTCACGCCCTTTTTGCTCAGTTTTATTGTTCTCTTGTGGCTTTTCCTAGCACAACACTGGCCACAAAAATCGAAAACGTGTTGGAATTTTTCGCTGCGCGCGCGGCTGCTGCTGCTCGTTCGAAGGTTACAAAATCACTGACAGGCCAATTTGGTCGAATCGAAAACACAAAATAAAGGTATATAACGTATTTATATTTTTGTTTTCATTACAACAACACGACGGCAGCGGCGGCAGTGGCGGCGGCGGCGGCAGCGCAAATAAACTTGTTGAATCTCAGGTCCAAACAAACAGGAATTGCACATGCTAACCCGCCGAATGGCTGCGAGGCGCACCCGGGGGGGAGGCGGCGAGGAAGAGCGCCTGCCTGCCTGGCCAAGAGAGCCGAGAAGCGGAAGAGAGCTTGCTACTGGGAGAGCAGGTGTGGGTATGAGTGCGGGGGTGCTCAGCATCGCTTGCTAACGGCTTTGATTGATGTGCTAATGTGCGATGACTCAGCACAAAGAGAGTGCGGACAGAAGAGTGAGAGAGGGAAGGAGCAGAGATAGTTGGACATAGAAGAGCAGGGAGAAGAACGGAGAGCGGAGCTTAATGAGCCATAAGTTAGACTATGCTGAACTGGACCACTGAACCATGGGCCTCGAAACAGTAGCGGTACAGTGGGGATAATGTTGTACTTTAACTAATACAATTTTTACTTGTTTATTGAATATTTTTATCTTATTATTTTCACGTCAAAAAGTTATTAAATAACACATTTCATTATATTCCATTAGAAATTTATATTAATTAACAAAAAACAACAATATTATGAGACGAAGTTCGAAGGGAACCGTTTACAATAGTTATCATCATATTTTCAAAAATTTTAAATACAATATGCTAAATTGTTACCCTAATAACTAGCAACAAGAAAGTTTTCGAATTTAAATGAATCTATTTTTTGCTAACTTTTCATGTTTTCAAACCGCAATTTCCCAAAAAAAAAAAAAAAAAAAAATTAAACAAAATTATTGATTTAAAGTCTCTACAATGCAAATCTTTTAAATGTTTTTGTTCGAATGCCCAAAAATCATGTATATTTTGAATCGCTACAAAAATCTTTACAAATCTATAATAAAATATTGCAAAAAATCGAAAAAAAGGCAGTTTTAAACATTTAAAAATTTGTTTTGTTAACTTTGAAGTGTAGAAAAAGTTTTTGAATCGAAATTGATCCATTTTTTGCTTTAAATAAATTCCCTTTGGAATATCACTTGCTGGAGTATACTCTTCATATTTGCTCGCCCAAGACACTTTGCATAGTATTTGCCTCTGTTTAGCTTCTTCGTTATCTTTAGCTTTATAAACATTGTTAATTACTTTTAACGACACAAGTCCCACCGTACTCAGTCAATCTGACGGGACTGACTCACGAAAAGACAAAAACCTGGGCGAAAGGAGCACTTGGGCGAAAGGGAACCACATACGGATGACGCATCCGTTCTGATCTGATGCATTGCAGGAAGATGTGCTGACAGGCGGTGGTCATGATCTCCTGTCGCCATTGATTCGATATGATAATGTGATTGAGTTCGAAGGAAATTCAGACTTATTCATTCACTTACTCGCCATGTTCACAGTGAGCTCCCGCTAAGTCAGTTAGTACACTTCCTCGATCGACAACCAACTGAACTGGAAGCTCGACAAGGGTCCGCGGGCACTTAAGTAGCCACCAAGTAACTGACTAAATGCCGCAGACAGGCAGATATGCATAGGACGTCAGCATGACGGGGCTTTAAAATTCGTTAATTCATTGACTTTCAGTAAGCCCGAAGTCCGATTCATTTCCCATTTTCCCTCGGGCATTAATGACGGGTCTACTGTATAATCGGTGTAATCCATGCAAATGCGGCTTCGAGCCACCTGACCTGCACACCTTTGGATTTCGGCACGCCAAATCGGTCACGAGCGAGCGAGTGCCTGTCAATCGCTTTCGTTCCGAATCGAATATATATTTTAAGATACTCGAACATACTCGCACATATACAGAATATGTCTACCTGTTACCTTTGGTTTATGACTGGCGCCAAGCACAAACTGGCACCGATTTCGAACTCAAACTTAACTGGCGTCTCAAGTTCTCGAGTTCCAAACAAACCGTAAAAATAGTAGTAGTAGCTGGAGAAGAAAAAACCTACAGACATCTCGGATAGCCATAAATTAACAGACGGCGCCGCCGTCGTAGTACCAATAAGCGAGGTGTTAACAAACTCGTTTTTAAGTGGCCAAAAAATGAATAAACACAAAACGCCACAAATGCTGAACTATGCAGAAAGGTCAAGGACTTTTGCGCTTGTCTTAATGAGTTTTGAAAACAGTTTTTTTCAAAATCTAAGTACATGCCAGAAGACCCAATTTATTGATAAACAAAAAAGTGGTTTGCTCCATCATGCTGATAGGGAAAAAACAGTTGTGAAACTGATACTTAGTTCGGTGTGTACATAATTAGCCGATTTGATCTGAGTAAACAAAAAACGCCTAAATGCACACCACACTTCACATACCAACGATAAGCGCCGGGGACAAGGTAAACACTTGATTACAGACCACCCCTCCTTATCACCGGAGCATGCCGCGTACAAATGTTCAGCGAGCGACCTGATAACTTTGAGATAACCGCCGCACTTGGGCAAATAGTTGAGCACAAAATCAATTATTTAGAGATGTGTTTAATAATCTGGTACCTCGATCTAGACATGGAGAAATGAATAGAGCAATAAAGCTGTATTCACTTTGTCCTTAAACTTGTTTAAATTCAATTGATAGAATTAAAGAGTAATTTTCGCTCTCTTTTGCTCTCCTCTTCATGGAAAGGTCAGCTTGCCTTTTAGTAGCGAACGAGAGAGTTTTCCTGTATTCTAAGAAGACTTAAAACTTGTAAACTTGTTTGAACTGAATTGAAATTAAATAGCAATTTTCGCTTTCTTTTGCTCTTCGCTTGAAAAGATCACCTTGCCGTTTAGAAGCGAACGAGAGAGTTTTGTTTTCTGTATTCTGAGAAGACTTAAAACTTGTAATTTTGATTTTTCAGACTTTCTGTCTCTATTTTTTGCCAGTGTTCTTTATTTTGTTCAACTTTTATTGGGATTTGTTGAGCTCCGGTTTGGTTTGCTGCGATTCGGATTTGTTTAGTTTGAATTACTTACGGCCAGGTTCCGCTACGTCTGCGCCGTGTCGCGGAATCGAAGTAGCCGTCGTCCGTTTCCTCCTCGGACTTGGCCTGCTGGCTTCCCGGACTGCTGGTCAAGCTCTCGCTAGCCGTGTTCTGATCTTTGACCTTGGTACTGGCCACATTCGCCATGTTTTGAATGATCCTCTGGCGCTTCAGCGAGGCACTGTGTCGAACCAGGAGATC
>VNJS01011063.1:0-19812 GCA_008042575.1 Drosophila watanabei | reverse complement strand
CTCTGCGGACTGCAGGGGGAGTGTGTGTGTTTATGTGTCGGTAATTTCCAATCTCACTGTGCAATCGTTTTACAACATTTTGCTTTTATTTTATGCCAAAAGCCCTGCCAGCAACTTTTTGATAGCAACCTCTCGACCTCCGCGCTTCTGCTTCCTTTTATGGCTCCGTCCGCTACCCGCTCCCAGTTAGCATTTTATTGCAGCTCAGTATTTATGTGTCTGCTGCAATTATAACGGAAACTAGTTGAGCGCCACAGTGGGACCATTCGGAGGCGAGCCCTGCTTCCACCACCCACTGTGCCTTCGTCCTCGACTTTCGGAATGCAACTTTCCGCTAATTAGGTTTAGATCGATGACCAGGGCCACGGTCGTGGCCGTCCGCAGGATGTGAGACCGAATAAGATCGAATAAAATAAAATGTCGAGACTTTGCCCGACTTCCGCTTAAGTGGCCCGACTTCCGAGTGCAAGAGGAAATTGGTCTCCGTATCCACCTGCACAAAATGTTGGTGTGAAGAATGCAAAAAGAAGCCTAAGCGGGCTACCGAAAATCGATAAAAAAAAGAAGGCGACAGAATCAGGCTCACCTGGAGAAGGGTGTGGATGAGGCTAGGGTGGACTGCGCGGATTCGCAAGCCCAATCCCAATCCCATCTGGTGCTGTACACAGTATCTGCTCGTCCGATCCCCGGTCGAGACTCGTGCTCACTTGTGTTTTATAGATTTGCTTTTATTGTGCGGTATTTATTGCGGTATTCGCCGGCAGGCCTTTCCCGCTCCACATCCCTGGCGGGCCAAATCGCGTGGCAGGACGCGAAGGACTGACGAGGTAAGCCGCTTAAATTGGCTGGCTGGCCCTTTTTGTGCCCCAATTTTTGTGTTTTCCTTTCATTTTTGCGCTGTGCTTTGGATTTCGACGGCTGTAAAAATTTCAGCCGCTCAGGTTATAAAAATTGTTAATTAAGTTAAGTTTGAAATGTTGTTTTATGGCTCTGTTGCGCCCCTTTTTATGAGTGTGGTTTGTTCGATAATGATAAGGCAATGAAGCGGGAATGCGGTTTCAATTTCATTTTCGCCCAGATTCCCTACTAACACGCCAGCCATGGTAGATTACCTATCAAAATTTGGCCATTTGGTCGCAAGACTAAAACCCAAGGTCCCGCAGATATGGGCATGGCCTTTGCTATCATTGTGATTGTATAATACCTTGAGCAGAGAGCTCGGTCCGGGATGATCTCCGTGTGGGTTGTGGCAACATCATTAGAGACTCCTCCTCACACTGGCAACACCTGCCGTGTGCGTCTGCTTCCAAGGGCGACCATGTCTTTGTTTGCTTGTTTACCCACGACGGCAGCTTTTCCCGACCAACGCGGGCGAAATTCCTGCAAATGGCGTATTGTGCTCCTTATCTGGCTGAGAATGCGGAGAAAGGCAGCATCGCATCTTGGAGAAGTGCTTACATTTGCGCAAATGCAGCACAACAAACACCGGCAAACAAGAACAAACACTCCGAGCTGAGAAAGACGTTGGCTCTGTTATTTAAATAAATCGTTGCATACTTTGTGGCCCGCTTAGGGCGTCAGAGCGGTGCACTGCGGTGGCCCGATAGGGAGGGAAATGGTGCTGATGATGGGAGGAGAGGGGAGGAACACGAAGGGGCGTGAAGTGGATCCGGAGTGAAACTTTAAATCTCATTTGAATTATGATGGCAGAAAAAACCGCCCGACAGTTGTGATGTTCGCTCTTTGTCTGCATTCTGTTGCATACTTTATGGCGTTTTAAGTGCTGCGACTTTTTCGCAAATGCTGCAGAATGCGTTACTGTTTCCACTGTCGTCTGTCGCTGGCTGCCTGTCAGCCGTTATGCGCCCAGCTCCATGTAGCTATGCAGCACTCGGCATTACAGCCCGCTCCTGACCCAGTTCCGCCCGCCAGAGAGCGAGCGAGTAATTAAACGTGTGGCCATAGGCCGATCCTTTGGAACACGAGAACCAGGATAGTTTAAAGCGATAGCGCTAGCCGGAATGTTGAGCACTGCCACGAAAACCCAGGTCCTGGGGGACAGTTAATCAAAATGATATGCATATGGATTCCAGCTCATACAAAATTCGAGTGGCAAAAGTGACACCTTTTCCGAGCCCTTCTCTGCAATTTCATCCAGTAGCAGTCACTTGATTGCCGCGAAAACAAATACCCTTAATTTTATCGAGTGCTCCTCGCCATAAATTATAAAATTCCGCTTCGGCTCTCATTGATTTCCACGCGCCATTACCTGCTCGTGTGACCCCAAAGCGGTCTCGGGCCACCAACCGACTGCTTTAAGCTTCCGGCAACCGCAGCTCCGCCCCTTCGCGCGGCGCAAGTCAGAACGCCA
Organism: Drosophila watanabei; assembly: GCA_008042575.1. NCBI lineage: Eukaryota > Metazoa > Arthropoda > Insecta > Diptera > Drosophilidae > Drosophila > Drosophila watanabei. Next base: position 17,441 of record VNJS01011063.1, on the reverse strand, counting down.
CTTGATCATTAACAGTGAACCGCGGCAAGGAGCGAGGCTGCCAAGAGCTGCGCTATTTAGCTGCTCCGAGCAATTGCCGGCGTAAATCAAATGCCACATTTTGCACTGGCAACCGGTGCCGATTCAACGCTCCCTCCAACGCATATTTTATTTTCGCCATTTTAAGACATGAAATTTGTGCTAGGTAGCCGGGCAGAAAGGCGTTTCAGCAACGGATGCGTGACCTGAGACGTTCTTCCGCGATCACGCTCCTCAAGGATAGTGCTGACAACACAGTGAATAGCACTAACAAGACAATACAAACTTATAAGACGCGTAACAGGCATACTTATATTGCCACAAAAAAGACTCTGATAAGACAGAGGCTTAATATGAGAATAAGTGTGCAAAATTACTGTCGTTGTAGTGCAGCTGGGTCCATTGGATTCTTCCCTGGCTTCACGATAAACCTCCCGAAGAGCCTTAATAGTTCAAATATTGTATATCGTATGGTGTTATGCATCTTGAAGAATAAAACCTTTTTATGTTTAATTTTAAAACCTTTTAAATGTTTAATTAGTAACCGTTTGCTAGACTTTAATAAAATAAAATTTTTAAAAATTGAATAAATAAAGTTCAAATTTTAGTGTCTGGACGTATATTGTCAACCTTCGGCGTGTCACGACTGCAACTCCGTCCAAAGAATGGTACAGTGTTGGCGGAAAAACTTGGCTCGGAGAGCAGGAAGCTAAGGGAGTTGCTGCCAACTGTTGGCTTCTGCTTGCAGCACACATACACAATTTTGATTTATTATTTTGATTCCTGTTACTTTACTACCTGCCAGGATGCAGCCCGGACCGGCAACTGCGCTTCCCCCAGCCACCTCATTGTAGCCAGTGCTCGGTGTTCGTCGAAGCTTTCTTTTATTTTTATTCACACGGTTTCTGGTTTTATTGCTCCAATTACTTCATGTACTACTCGTTTTTCCGTCGTCCCTTCTCCTACCTGCTTGATGGGTGGCACTCGAGTAGATTTAATATTTTTCTTCCGCACCTCGCCAGCTTTCGTTTTACTGATTTAATTTATCATGTTTGCCGACTCTTCGTTTGTGGAATATTGGTTAAACCGTAGTGGTAAACAATCCACGATTTCCGTATTAAATATTGGTGCTTCTTACTTTAATCTTACTTCAGTCCTTATAGGAATCGGCATATGTATCAGGGAGCCACCAGTTCGCTGCCCTCGGATTTGCCTCGGATTTTTAACCAACTTCAGGCAATCTCTGAGGGCCCTTCATCCGTGGAACTCTGGTTCCCGGCTAACAACGACTGGCTACCAATTAAGCACTCACGATCATATGCTGAAAGGTTGCAGCTCTTAGCTGACATAGCCCCTACCCCGTTGGCAACACTCCTTCACAGTAGTTTTTATGCTGGCTTCTGCGACCCACTCGACACCTGTTCTGCCATTGCTCCTTCCTCCGAGATCCAGAATGCGAAATGCAAAACGCTTAACTGCACATAAAATATACAAAACTAACTTAGTTCGCGCATATCGCAGGACATAACTCACGGGCACCCGGCGTCACCTTCTGCTTCCCCCTCCGCGAGCGCCACTTGCCATTTGTAACTGACTGCACAAAAACAAAGCTAGTGACAATAAAAGAGCGAGACGGCGCAGCAGCACACAGCCGGCTCCTAACAAGCTTCGCCGGAGCCAGTTGCCAGAGATCGTCCTGAAGCGGCGAGGCTGCCTACCTGGTAACGGGGTGCAATTCAGGACACAGAAAATACTGTCTTAAAATCTCGTAACTATAATTTAATGTTAAGTTTGTTCTAACTTTATAAACTGCGAGAACGAATCATCTCGGAGTTATACTATTTTACTGATTTTCATTTTTTAATCTCGCCGGAATGTTAATTTTTTACGAAATATTTAAATGAAACTCCACCAAAGACCTCGACAAAGCTCGGAAAATAACAGATAATTAGCTTAAATATTATATCCGTATGTTCTAATGATCCCATAATTATGTGCACAAGTTCGGAAACTATCAAGAGAGTCAGTTTAAAAAAGAACAAATGTGCAACTTATGGATCTCTGCCTCTACAGTTAATAAAATAATTCAGGTTGCACCACGACTCTGTGTAGATTTGATTCGAATCATTCTTGCCGTGGGCATAGTTTATAGCACCTGGGCATTACCATATCATATGTACGAATATACCTTCCCACTCAGCTTGCTCGCCCTTTGCTGCACTCCGCTAATGGCAACTGCTGAGTGGATGCAACAAAGCGTGTGGACTCCGCGGGGTGTGGTGGCGGTTGAACGGCAGGGAGGGCGGCTGGGCGGTGCAGCTGTGGCGGGCTATGTATAAATTCATAAAGAGAGCCACAGCAACGGGAAAGGCAGCGAGAAGGGCGACTGCGGCAACATGTTGTAATTGCGTATTTTATAGATATGCGCGGCCCTTGCGAAAGATGGAAGAGAGGACTGGGACTGGGAGTGGGACTGGGACTGGGTGGTTGTTGTATCTGCCATTCGCTCTGTTTGCTTTTGTTTGGTGCGGAAATGGCAGCCGGTGTGCAGCGAAATATGCCAGCAAGAGCAACAACATCACGCATACGCCATGTTGCGCCATTTGAAGTTGTTGGCGTATACGTAATTTTTATTTTACAAGCAAGCAAAAACAAAAAACAAAGAAAACAGAAAACATTGAGCGCTGAAAAATGCATTCAGAGCCACAGCAATAACAAAAATGGCACACAGAGCACAGAGAAATTTTAATTGCTCAAAAAGCGTCAAGAAGGGTTTGAGGCGGGGAAAAAGCACATACACATGTGCATATGACTGTTGGCCATGAGAGCGGGGGCAGAAACTAAATTTGCGTCCGTTATGGCGACTTTTATGACTTTTAATTCAATCAAAGTTAAATCAAATTACAAAAATGGGAAAAACGTACAGCTGACGATATATGTTTACATTTCTGTTTGACAGAGCTTGCTTTGACAGATTTGGGTTTGAATTGAAAGATCATGACTGGGATCTAAACTCTATCTCTTAATTCGGTTAGCAAAAAGGACCGCAGTTCCATACAACTGCTCTAAATGTCCTTTTCCATTCTAGAATGTCATGTCATCTCTGCTGGTACATTTAGCACAAACTGGCGACCCATTTCAGTTTTAAGTTTTCGGGGCTTACGATTCTATGAAAAGGGAAAGGGCTGATGCAAAAAAATTAAAATGAGTTCCACAAAAAGTCGCACGCAAATGCGCACTTTGCTTTGTGTGTCCTTTCTGGGACCTGTTTTGTGAGCTGTGTCGCGTGGGTACATTATCAGCCATGCGTGAAAATCAGGACATGCGCGTGAGAGGAAAGGCTTTGTTCACACGATGCCACGAACTAATGATGATAACACAGACCTGGCAGAGGAAAACTCCCCTCTTGCTTTCCTGAATTTTTAATGTGATATTCATCATTGGGGGCTTCATCAGGATAGACATTCGATGTGCAGCGGCATTTGAGTGTGAATGTTTTGATAAGCATTTGGAATTGGTTCTCTATGGGCTTCAGTTTGTTCGAGTAGGTGACTTTGAAAATAGTTTCGGTAGGTTTGAATAATTCGGAGTATGTATTTAGAATTTCAATGAATAGTTACTGTGACTACATGCCTCGGAGGACTGCATACATTAAAAGCTATCCATTGCCTTGTTTAGGTGGAACAACGAACAACAACAAGAACGGATTCTACTTTCCGATACTATGCTTCCATATTATTTCAGTACTATTTTCCGAAAATTCGAAAATGCAATTATACCTGCATATAATGATATATGAGACGGAGTTGCTGTACGTCTGCACCAGTTCAATACGTCAGAATAGATCGATCAGCAATTACCGGATATATTTAGCTTGGGTCTGCTGTGGAGGTGTCTCCCTTAGCGATCCCTGTGCTCTGCGTGTTGTTTGTCGGGCTTTGAAACTTTCCAGGCTGTAATCTGACATTCAAATTCAATAATCTTTGGGAGCAAAATGCGTTTCTGTTCCGTGTTCGCTCTCCTTTATATAGTACGCAAACTGGAGAGAACCACGGAGCAACGTAACCTTGAGGGCAGACTGGAGATGGAAAAACCCCCGCCAGGGCTGCCGCAGACCGGTATATTCGTCGGACGGCGAAATAGGGAGCTTTTCCGTCTCCTACCGAAAGCATTCATTAGGTGATGCCTCTTGGCTTTGTATCTCAATCAATAAAACATTCAAGCATTTTTCACTTCATAGTAGATCATTAAAGAATTAACTGGGCTTAGCCTTAAAGTCTTTGCTCCAAGCGACCCTGCAGTTCATGGGCGGCAAAAGGACAATATGGCGTCAGTCCATATAAGCTCATAAATTACAGCGACGCCAATGACAATGATGACAATGAAATGTGACGCTCCCTATTCAAGCCCCGGTCACCCCGCTGTTTGTGAGCTTGAAAATGGCAGTTGGATGTGCGGCTGCCTATGCCTGCATCTGTCCGCCATTGTGGCTGTCTAAAATTTCATGGCCCTACAGCGGCCCAGCCCAGCGTCCACCATTTGGCCAACTACAATGGTCTGGGCCAAGCTGCTTGTTGGAGAACACGCCCATCTGTTAATCCGAGCAAAATAATCTGCTTCGAGCTAATGCACGCAATCACAGGGCAAAGAGGCATGATGATGAGCAAGAGGTGTTGTCGTTGGTTTACGAAGCATTCGACATCAACGAGTTACACACTCTTAAAGATACGTTAGAGCATTAAAAGATAAGAGATAGTTTTTAAATGGTTTGGTTTTATATAGAAAGCTATGCAGGATTTTTAAAGGGGTTTCCAGTAGGCAAACATTTTGTTACAAAATATGAATTTACACTTGTTCTGATTGTCAGTACACTTTAATGCCGGTGAAAATGACGTTTTCTTAACAACTACCTTGGACCGTCCGGTTCTAATCGTGATCGTGCTAATCAGATCCATTTATTTACATCGTCAAATACCAAAATATCGCTACTGCAGAATTGCGACCACAAAAACAAAGACAAGGACCGCAGTGGAGCACCTCGCGCCGACCCTCGCCTCAGCCGTCGTTTTTACATTCTCGTTCATGTAGGCGATGGCCACCGATATGGGGGGTGAGTCTGCATCGGCCGCAGTCTTCGCACAGTAGTTGTACAGCTGGGTGGCGTACCGCAACGGGAAGTCGATGCAATGGAGCTGGGCGGGCTTCGTGTTCGGCTCGACATAGTTGCGCCCGTCGCAGTACAATTCCTTGTTGCTCAAGACGACCGTGTAGCAGCTGAAGAGCGGCGAGTCATAGAAGGCGATAAGCAGGTACGATGGGTGGTTGGTGTCCGTCCGTCTCCAGATGGCGTACGGCGTGCCGACGGCTGGGATGCGGTCCTTGTGCTGAATACGAGTGCTATCTTTGTAAGTGCTTTGGCAGACGTACTCTAAAATATGTCCCTCGATAAAGTTACAGCTCGCGTTCGCACAGGCAGCCGGCGTTGGTCCCATTAGCAGCAATGTCAGCAGTAGCAGCACCGCCTTGTTATTCAACTTTTGGGGACTGGAGAGGCGCACTGGCATTGCTTCTGGTCAAATGATTCTGGATCATTTTAGAAAAATTTGATGTTAACGTCTAGGAGAATAATCCCAGAGCTAGTTTGACAGGAGTTTCTTTCGTTTCCCCCGAAACCGGCGTTACCTGATCTAGCACCGTCTCCGGCCCCGACTCATATCACAGTGCCTTCTGCGGCTCCTGCACATTGATATGGTGAGGTGAACCTAAAGCAGGCTCATCGGTATCAGAGCAACGCAGACAATGTAGTTCGATGACGTCTTTGATGCAGAGCGACATGGGCGATTCATAGATGCACAATCAACTAACGGCCGCAGCCGCCTTCAAGCCTTGAAGGGCTACGTTAACCCTGTCTGTCTCGGAAGATTAGGCTGAGCTCGATTCTGTACTGGAGCTTGTCTTGCGTACAAGGCTGACTATGATGCAGCAATACCAGGATACTTTGGAGGAGCAGCAGCAGTTCCTATGGCTGGCTAATGAAGTGGAGTCGTATGGATAATGTTTTGACATAAAACGCCAGGCCTAAATTCGACAACTAATTGCCAAATCGTTTGTGAGAAATAAGAGCGATCAATTTAGGGAATACCATTAAACAAACTTCTTGTGGACTGAAAATTGATATCCAGAGGAACTCTAGTTCACTTTAAATATACATATAATCCTTAAATTCAGAGTAAAAAACTATCCCTCTTCTTTGGATTCATCAAACAAAAAAACAGAAAACTATTAATAATAGTTTCGTCAACAGCCTGTGAAAAACAAAAAACAAACTAAAAATTGTCCTCCTTGTTCTCAGATTCTCTCATTCCTTTCATTACTTTTATTCAGTATTAAGTAGAATGTATTCTTTAAACTATCCAAAAGCATATTCGGGCTTGGCTCTGGGTCTCAATACCCATCGCCTTGGCATCCAATCAGTTTCTCAGGCCCAATGCAGCAACTACGTGCCACAGGAGATGCTCAATCGAGGGCAGCGCTGAGTAAAGCCTTCGGAGGAGACCAGCGAAAGTTAAAAAGAAAATTCCACATTAAATTGATTTACATGCGGGTACTTGTGTGAGCAGACACTGAAGGAGACTGCAGCAATAAAGTGACGAAGAAAAACGAGGACGAGGAGGCGCACAAATAAAATAAAAGATGCCGACGTATGGGGACCGAATTTACTTTCAATTTCGCCTCAATGACAATTTTTCTGATTTAACTCCTTTTTCTGAGAGCCGAAGGACCGGAGTACTGGCTGGCTCTGCGTCCTTCGTTACCTGCCTTTATTACGTTTCAATAATAAATTGTATTAAGTATGTTTGCGCAATACAGCTCTGCCGGCACTAGCTCGGTTGTTATAGGGGAGTGTGTCGCAGGTGTTTTGTCTGGCCCGCAAAAAGGGCCAAAGAAAAGAACTGAATTAAGTGGGAAAATGCCAAAACAGTCCCTCAATGACATTCTTGAACAGAACCCCTTCTGGCACATATTCAAAGCTGAAATTACAATTCCATCTTGCCATTCGCCAGACTTTGCCGCTGGCAGAGCTCACCGATGTACCCGCCATGCGCCACCCTCTTCCATCTCTTTGCTATTATGCATTGGGGCGGCCTTTGTGCCAGCTTCATTGTAATTTTAATACATGTCACGTGATTTACAGCTGACGGTGCCTTCGGCGCCTCTATTAAGCCACAGTTCCACCAGGTGGTGACAGCCTCGGCTCTGTGTGGTCCTGATACGTTGTCAATAAGTGTTAAGTAACAGACCTACAGTCAAGGGTGTTCGACTGTGGATACCCTGTACCCATTACTCTGTACACTTGGGTTCATTATAAAAGCGTTTTCAGTGGTAAGCCCTTGATAAACTTTCTAAAGGTCTTCGGGACGTTTTCTGTGAACGAAAATTATAAAACAAGTTAGAAATCTAATGGAAAGGATAAATTGATCTGTCTGATCAAAAATTTGTATGCCTTATGGGGGCCAGAGATGTCTATAATGTCTGTTAAATTCGATCCTGGTGGGCTCTAGGATATAATACCCTTATACTAAAAGTATAGCAAAGACCATGATTGCATGATTATTAAGCATCTTGAAGATGAGGATTGCCCCTCATGAATCAAGGTATGTCATGACATGATACATCGGAATGCCGGGTAGACTCTGATGAAAGTCATTGCATTAAGCCCCCTTTCCATTTACATTAATTAGAGCTAATCGCAGGGTACAGAAGAGGAACATAAAACGAGAGGTACTCAAAGTTGATGCACGGACAAAACTCTTCATCCACCAACCCGAAGATGACGGTTGAATCAATGCTCGGCACTAGCGGTGCCAGAAATAATTCCATTAGTAAAATAAATATACGAATGAATGATTGAGCAGCGCCAGGAGAGTTGACCGGGGAGATAGTTCAGCCGCCCCTATCCGCCAAACAAAGCCTAAACCAGAAGGGGACGCGCGCATAAACCAAATAGGAAGACCCGGCCCACACAAGCACCCGCACCAGGGTCTCCGAAGATGTCACTCGACTGCGGCTGGCTGAATACATATTACATGAGCCGCTCGAGCACAGTACACATATTGACCCATTTCGATGCCACAGACAGGTCCCCACACCACACAAGCACGGATGCCACGCCACCTGTCCTGAGGAGCCTCAGAGTAGTTTTGGTTAATAAAGTCAAATGCCACCAAAATCAAAAGGAAGACGCCACTTACGCCTAATGGCATCAGGGCATCGCAGGCCAGGCGAGGTAAGATGCCAGAAAGACCTTCTCCTGTCACAACTGTCCACGCTGCAGCAGCCACCAGAACAATGGCCCAAGACATCCGCCACAATCCTGAGGCATTACTCGGGCTAGAGGAAAATCGGTGGATTTTTAATTGTATTAACATCCCACAGCCGTCGATCCTGGAGCACCTCTGGTCATCTCGATGGGCTCCGCTCTATGCGGCACTTAAGTGCGTGCCGAAGCTGCCAAATATTTGATTTGGCTCCCAGCTTGAGTGTGGCTTTTAGGCAGATATGGCTGTCCTTAGCAGGAGTTCAACATCTTGCGAATAGTTGGCGAATTCAGAGCCGTAGCATTAGAAATTAGAGCAAATAGAATATGTTAGCGAGCCCAGAAAGTCGTTTTCTTTATTATTAAAGGACTATATAACTAGAGAGCGAAAATGTTATCAGAGTCAAACTAGTCCCACAGTTTTAGAGCTATCTGAATCAAACTTGCAGATAGTTGTATTTCTTTTTTTATTAGTATATAACGGGGGAAAAATAGCAAGAAGAAGTACTGATATATTGCTTTTTTAGAAATCTGCTTAGCATTTTTAGTTCACCTCCGGAAGATTGGGGAAGTCAGAAGTGAACTCACGTGCTGGCGAAACGGAGGAGCCAACGAAAGTCAGCCCGGGACATAAGGATGTGGAGTCCAATATAAACGACAGCAAATTATTCGCCGTCAGCGCAGGACAACGGAGTAGCACTCGTGGCAGTCACAGGAGTCGAGTGTGCGTGTGGGAGATTCCGCAGGACAGTGCAGGGGATTGCGTGTCTGGCAAGTCGGCGACCGAAAATCAAAAGAAAATTGATATTAAGAAATTGCACGGAGTGAGTAAATGAAGCGTGGCCGCCTAATGGACTGACGTCTGAGCCAAACGAAGGCGGTTGGCCGTCTGATTGCCACCTCGGAGAAATATGTATTAAAAATTCCACGAAAACTAATCAATGTCAAATGTCGGTTGATTGCTCCTCGCCGACGGCACAGATAGATAAGGCCAGGGTCCTGGGTCCTGGGTTCTCGGTGGTTTTAATCTACGCGTGGTAAGCCGAAATTAGAAAATAATTTGCTTTGTTCCAGGTAATTTATGTGCTGCCATAAATTGGCCAGGGCGTGTCATGAGGAGTGTCATCAAATGGGTGGACAACTCCAATTTTACAGCGTGTCGGTCGGTCACAAATCCCTTAAAGCTTTTGCCCAATTCCACCAACTTCTAACATATGCCATGTCCATCACGACTGAAAAGTTGAGTAATTGCTCATTTTTTGCTCAATGAAAAGCTCCTGCAAACAATGGCTGTGTATTATTTTCCGCTATAATCGGTTTATCTCCGTTTTCTCTTCACTGTCAATGTGAAAACTAGAGAAAATCCAGGGAAGGCTAAACCAATGAGCGATTTTAATTTAGCAAAGGCCAATCGGGGCCACAGCTTCAGCTACTTCTTCGCTCATAATGCAAATTATTCACCAGCTGCGATCTCTTTCGAATGCTGCATCTTTCCCACAGGGATAATGCGCGGTATTGGCAAACAATGTGTCCTGGGAAAGAAGCTTCACACTGCGTGCCATGCACAGCGTGCATGCCGGCTTCATCCACCGAGCAGATGTCAAATTGACATTTCTACTTAACATCCTTGCTCGCTGCTCAATTTTTAATCGGCCTTTCAAGCCGCTTTCACGTCCACAGAGAAAGCGGCAAACTCATTATTTTTATTAATATGATTTTCGCTGCACTTCACCTCGCTGCACTTCACCTCGCTGCTCTTCGCTCCAATTTGTGCATTTTGTAATTTTAATTTTCATATTTAAGGGCAGAGCCTGCGAGGCTGGTGCGATGAAGCTGACAGAGGGCGCCGGTGTCAATACATCTCATTGTTCCCTCCAGTGAACAGCATTTATTTGCAATTATTTGTTTTAAGCCTTAACACAGGAGCCGGGAAGGGGAGAGGCCGGAGTACTCGGAGCGGGGTGCGATGGAGTCTGTCGAGCTCTTCTGGGTAAATTGCTTTAAGCCCCTCGGGACCGAACTGAGGCTGAGCGGCTCAAATGAGCAGACGACCCGGCCGGCCCCCTCCCCCGATGGCCTGTATCGCATTGCGATGGAAATGCGTTTTTAATTGCTGTCAGAAAGGTTCGCGTCGCCGACTGCGTGTTGAATTATGTCAAACAAGTTGTCAGCCGGACGAGGGACGACCTCGTTGACACACTTTACGGATTTCGCTTAAACCACTCTTTATTCTCTCGCCCTGCGGTGTTATTGTAAGTTAATGCTGCGGGCGGGGGCGTGGCGTGTGAAGGGCAATTTCGGTGTGAAGTGGGAAAAGAGTGCAAGATCGAGGCGTACTGCTGCACTTCTTGCATTCCCTGCTGACTGGCACAATGCGAAATAATTCCGGAGTCAGGTGAAAAAGTCGCCCGGAGGCGCTTGTCAGACACAACACTTGGAAAGCAGTGCAGAGCTGACCAGCAAAGCTCACTCCCCGGAGTTGACAGGCTACCTGCTCGGCACCTCAGCACCTCAGCACCTGCTGAGAAGTGGCTAAATGCTGACTGCCACCTGCTAACTGAATAACTGACACGCTTTCGGGCCATAGAGATGTGCTAACTGGGATGCCAGGCGCAGCTCCGGTTCTCGAAACGCATTCGGAGTGCGGCTAGTCGACAGGAAGTCTGGCCTTTTAAAGGCAATCAATTTGACCACTGGCCAGGCCAGGGCCCGACTGATGCATAATTTATGCAAACTCCCACTGCAATGAATAATAATTCGCTGCCAAGACTCCCAATTCCCGGCGCCAACTCCCCGGGCTCTAATCCGCCGGGCTCGACTCCGGCTTATTGAGCTGCAATCGAGAAGCAACATCAGAAATTGAATAAAAATCGAGAGCCAGAGGAGCGAAAATATGGCAGCAAAGGTTGAAGTCGCCGTCTGGTCTGATCGGGCCATAGCCAGACTGGGCCTGGGAGAGGTCGTGACAGGACAGCCCTGGACGAGAGCTGGGAAACATGGCAGCAAAAGTTTTGTGCAGCTTCCTTGGCCATGTCACTGGTCTGTCTGTAAATCTTGCCGTTGTGGTTTGCAGTCAAAGTAGAAAATTGACTTGAAAAAAAGTTTACTATTTTTCTTGCTTCTTTCTACCCTTTACGGTGTGCCATTTGCTATCCCAGAATCCTTTGGCTGTGTCAGTTGTCAGACGCTCTTTTGTGTCTCATCCACACGCCTTATGAATTATAATAAAATTTCAAGTACAGAGAGTCTCTCTGATCCCCGCAGAGGCCTAATGTTAAAGCTGCCCAGGAAATCAGAAAATCTAAGCCCTGTAAGTTTTTACGGATATATTTACAGATGCCTTGATTCGTCTAAGCTTTTTTACGAAAACTCCAGCTGCATATTTCTCAAATAATTAAGCTCTATATAGTCTACTATTTATTTAAATTTGAAGCGAGCAATAAAATATTAAGTTTCAATTTTATGCAACACTCTGGAAATGTACTTAATTAATAAGAATTATCACAATAAAAATTGAATTAATTAACAATAATAAAACAAAGGGATTTAAGTTAATGCAAACTTTCCAAGTTAATTATAAATAAAGTAGTCCCTTAAAACAAAAGGAAAATTGAAAATCACTGAAAAAAAAAGAAATGGCTAATGAATGAAACGTGTCTCTGGAACGTATACAAACTTTGAAATGGGTTTTAACCGATTTGTGGCTTTGTGTGTGCCCTTGGTACGACTTTCAGACACGTCATCTCCCCTTATGCCTCATCGAAAAGGCGGCCACATGCAGTTATTTATATTTGTTTGCTTTTTATTCGACGTTGGGTCCTGCTACAAATTGATATTTATTCCCCCGAATGCGGACTGAGCGAAAGTCATCCCATAAAGGCTCAAAGCCAAATCCCCGCAGTCCCCGCATAGGCTTTAAGGCAGTTAAGGTAAGAAATAGCCTGCAGCTGTGCAAGAGTTAATTGGCTGCATTTCAGTACCAGAACCACTAGGGGAGCCCTAGGCCACCCAGTTCCTGGCTGAGAGCTGCCGTGGAGTCCTGCCAGACTGCCAGTGTATGTGTACCGCCTGTTTTCACAACTCATTAGTAGCATAAGCGCCCACAGTCGGATAATACTTGGATTACTCTGGGTACTGCACAGTGCTTATGTTGTTTAAGTGACATTTCTCGGCATATCTCACCTGAACACCTTTAAATTGTCCGATATTTTCTGGCAGTAAATATAATTCATATTCTCGACGATTACCTCAGACCCTTTTATAATTATTTCAAATCTAAGTTGTACGTTAAAAAAAATATATAATATATTAAGAAACACTCGGGTGTTTTTAGTTCATAATTGATAACAATTAATTTATAAAGCTTATCCATAATTTTGTTTTATTTCTGAAAATCTGATTCTTTATTTCATAAACTATATTCTTCTTGTCATACTTTGTAATACAAATTCTTATAAAGATATTGAAGTTATTTTTCTAACTACAAGATTTCCAAAACTAAAGAAAATCAGTACTTTTGAGATACGTTTTGCTACCTATTAATTTAACTTAATTGTTGTCTTAAAAAATTGAATAAGAATTAAACCTAGAACACCTAAATTACTTAATATGGCATTAAAATATATTTAGCTCACCTTTAATAAGTATTACGTATATAGGCTCCATACTTAAATTATACATATAATGCATTAGGGTTTTTGGCGTTTAACTCTGTGCGCCCCTCGTTCTTAAGTACCCCGCTGGGCTTGGCCCATGGACTGACGTTTTGAATTGCCTGCTTGTGCCGCCTGCTGTCAGGCTCAAGGGTTTCAGGACTCCGGGAGCACAGGACCCTCGTCGCCGGGCCTTACCTACGCTGCACTTCATTTTGCAACTTTCGAGTGTTGCATGCACGCCGCTCTGTGTGTGCGTGTTTACAAAATAGTTTTGTACTTACTTCTACTTGAACTTTTCAGTTGGCTTTCTTCCCCGCCCCCACTCGACCCCTATCGCCTCCAATTCAGCCGGGGGGCTACAAAAATGTTGCCGCAACTCTTTTGCCTGCATTGTTTTTGACTGCAACCCCCTTCCTGCCGCCTCGACGGCTTTTACTTTGCGTTAGTTCCTCCTATGCAGCTGTCCCTGCCGAGGCCGCTCCTGTCCCGTCCCCTCCCTCTATCTGTGTGTCCCTCTCGGTCTGTTCCTCTCGCTTTCTCTGCCAGTGAAGCCTGTAATTTATTTCTTGTTTTGATTGAAATATTGCTTTACAAGCAAAAAGACACAAACACACACGAAGTGGGCTCTGTCGGGCTGAGCAGCAAGGCTTAGCAAATACGCAGCTCGGGCTGGATCAAGGGGTATGCCGAGGTGCAGAGGAGTGTCAGCCTGTCTGCCAAACGCATACACTTCATTACACGGCGTAGTACACTGAGGGAAAGGCCGCACGACTGCCAGCGGTCGGACCAGCTCATGCCATCCGATTTCTTTCGGTGCAACCAGGCCAACAACTCGTGAAAAGTTATTCGTTTCGTAGCAGAAGCACCCTTCGCATCCCTGGATCAGCTTGTCCCTCCGCCCCTGTGCTCTCCTGGATGTGTGGGCTGGGGGCTTCGCAAACAGGCATATTTCAATCAAAATTACATATTGAATTCTCACAGCAACCGACCGAAAAACTCCAACCGAAAGCAAACTTTCAGCCTCAAGAGTTGTTTTTGTTTTGCTCTCGCTGTTGTTTTTTGATAGTTTGCAAGTTTAGAAAATGTGCAATTAACTACAGGAAATTAGTGTTTACAGTTAAATTTTGCTGCTGTTTTGGGTCGTTGCCAGGCAACCGTATTCGGTTACTTGTGCAGCAGTGTAGTGACTCGGGCTCCCTTCGAATGTCGCCTGCGAAGGTGCTATCTCCCCGGCTGATTTATGTGCAGCCCCTGCCAATAATCATGCTAATAGGAGTCTTACGGCTGGAAGCCGAAGCCGTCGCTCGACAATGCGAAATTAATTCCGAGTGCTTGTCATTTTAATACGTCCTCGAATCCAAACGACTTTCAACGGCTTTTGTGCGGCAGATGATGTCGGCGATGGCAGGACGAGCGATGGCAGCTATCCTTGCAGCAGAAGTCAAATTGAATCAACAATATTAGCAACAAAGGACCACGCCCGGCTTTGCTGGCAGTGAAACCCTTGCACAGCTTCATCATCATTATCATGCTCAATATCTCCGAGGCGGCGGCTGCCATTTTATATTATAAATTGCATTATAATTCAAATTCTGCAATAAATCTCAATTTCGAGCACAAAGGCCGAGCACAGGACGGGGCGGGCCGGGGGCTCTGAGCAGGAGGGCAAAGGCAAAAGTTTACAGCCTCGAACGCACCTTGAAAACGTATAACGGAATCACCGCCCAGGCAAATCAATCGATTACGCGACTTAACTTTTCAATGGCCTAAACGACGGGCGAACAAGTTGGAAATGGGATGCGGCAGGTGGGCGAAAGGGTGGCCAGGACGACGGGACTCCTTTATGTTTATCATAATAATGGCAGGGCCTGGACGCCCTGGATGGACTGTCAGACGGGATTGCTACCCTCGCTCTTCATACCGGATAAGGGATATTGCCAGGTAGGAGCCGTTTTCAATGCTTGTCCTGGTCCTGGTCTTGGTTCTTACCCGGCAGCCGGGATAAGTTTGTGATTGTGTTACTAATCGTGGTTGGTTGGCTTTGACTTTGAAATGACGGCGACGGAGCGCCTTCGTTATGGCCAACTTCAGTTGATAAGAGGTTTAATTTTGCATACCTTCAAAAGCCCAACTTGGGGAGTGACTCGTGGCTTATGGAGCTGGTAAGCACCAAATGGATTCCCTCTTTAATCATCTGCTTCTGAGGCATAAGCCGCTCCTTTCTTCCATTCGACACCAGGATGCTTTCTAATAAGCGATAAATCTGTGCCAAAGCTCGCAAAAGAAAATTGAATCAGGCACAGCCCGACCCAGTCCGCCCTCCCCTGACCCTGCTCCACCCCCGGCAGGAAAGTGCCAATGGCAACGATATATATTAAATATTTAGAGAGACACAACAGAGCACATAGCACAATGCTCATGTATGCCGTTGTCTCTGGCAGGGTTGCCATTGTTGTGTCTGAAGCAATAACTTTTGCATGAGCCCGGCACAAAAAGGGGTCACCGAACAAAGACAGGCTTCTTCGCCCCAAATCGAGTTAAAGTGCAAAAAGAAATGGTGAGGCCTCGCTCGGTCCTTCCTGTTGCCCGTTTCCCGTTTCCCGTTTTCCGTCTCACGGCCTTTAGGCTGCACACGCTGCCAACACTTTGACCCGCCTGGCAATTCCTCAATCAATTTCGGGGACAACGGGCATAATGATAATGGCAGGTGGCGGGAGCAGGAAAAGGCGGAGGACGAAGGACGGGGGTGGTAAATATGCATTAAAGCTGCGAGCTAGAGGGCCCACAACCTTTCAATATTCCTCCCCAGTGGAAGAGTTGAGGGATTAACATAATTTAACAATTTTCATAACCTCAGAGGCGTCCTTAACCCGTGCGCGCCAAGGTAATGACCATTTGGCAATTTAATTTCTCGCACGCACAATCGACGAACAGTTCGCTCCAGTGCCCTTCGTGCCCCTTTCTGGCCAACACCCATGCACACACAAATACACAGGCGGATGCTTGGAGAAAATCTTGCTCTCCGCAATATTGCCAGCCATAAATCCTGCTTAAATTGTGCATGCAGAGGATTTTTGTTCCAGAACAGAGAGTCCTGGTCCGAGCCCCTTCAGCCCCCGAAACCACCGAGCCACTTAGCCGCCTGCAAATTCCTTCCCTGGCTCATTCACCCTCTCGCTCAGACGCACGTCGGCTTGTCTTTGGCTCGTGCATATGTTAATAACCGTTAGCTTTGGCCCCGGGAGCCCCAGTCTCCTGTTCCCCGCATTTTTATTTGATATTATTACGATAATTTATTTGGGCAATAAATTTGGCAAAGAAAAATGCATTTACATTTCCCTTTGTGCCATAATTTCCAACTCCCCTCCGACGCGGAAAGTTACGAGATTACGAGGGGTTAACCCACTCACAGCCAGATCGAAGCGAATCGATGCGAATCGGCGATTCGGTGCGAAACTATTCCTGCCATAACTCTCTATTAAAAGTTCATTTGAATCCTCAACTTTGCCATGACTCATTGAAAAACGGGTAAACAGAAGGAACTGGGAAAAAGTGCGATTGAAAATGAGCTTCGGTCGTAAATTTTCAATGAGGGTTTCCACACAATTGCAGTTGGATGCATTTTTACGATTATCACCATTATTAATATTATTACTAAGGATATTTGATGGCCTGCAAGCAAACCAAGTCAGGAACTTTGCCACGGAGCTATTTTCAGAATCAGTTAGTAAGAAAGCTAACTTCGGAAGTCCGGAGTTTGAATTCCCTTTGAGTTTAGTCGCAACATTTAAATAGTTTAAAGATATAAATTAAGTTTAGATCTTTCACTAGTCATCAGTAATTAGTTCTGAAAACTAAAAACGTAATTTTCAAATCTTATAAAACATTTATAGCTCCACCTATTTTTAAATATTATGAAAAACATTAAAGCTGTTTTGAATCTCTATTTCCCTTTCGATATACTTAAAAACTGCAAGGTACATTACTTCTATCCAACGTAAAAAAACTGATTGAATAGTTTTCGTAGAAACGGAGTTAAACTTGGCTACATTTACGCGGCTATTGATTTTGCTGAAATATTAGACTAAACTTTTTGTACCCATTGCAAGAGCTTAAGTACCAGGAATAAGGGACTGACACCAACGGTGTACAGGAGGACTATCTTATATTCAGGAAAAATTCTGTAGAAATATTATGATATGATAAATATAGTTCTATTAACATATCAAAAACAGGATAAGTTAAAAATTAGAAAGTACTTTAATAATACAAGATGAATGCTGTCAGGCTTTGTACGAATATATTATTTATAAATAATTTTCCCTAGGGACTATTGTTATAATGATAGTGGTTTTGCTATCCTATTTTGATTTCTTGGTTACAAATTTAAACACCGAGTTCGAGATCTTTAAAAGACAATTCGAACCAGTAGACGAATGAAGGCACATCAC
>VNJS01011048.1:0-15453 GCA_008042575.1 Drosophila watanabei | reverse complement strand
TTGCAAATAACTTAATAATGGAAAATGAACCAAAATCAATCTTTGCACCAATAAAAGAACTAGTAAAATGCTATATGTTAAGACATCATCCGAACAAAAAATCGTTTCCTTCTTAACGTTTTTTTACTTTGAATGCGTACGAATGTCCCGTGCGCGACTATGGAATTGCCCATATATATATAAATATATTATATATATATATATATTATATTTATATATACTATTTTAGGAATTAATAAAGTAGATTCAAATTTTTCATAAAAAAAAGTTGTCGAGGACCACCCATTTTAAATTATAATGAATAAAATTCATAGTAAAAAGCTATGGAATGGATTGAAGTAGCTAAACAAATAAATAACTTTAAAGATAAATTCGAAGTCCTATAAGAGTGACAATAAGAACACACCTATAAGAGTAGAAACTCTCATTCACCACACAACTATTGTAATCTCAAACTATAATCATATAGTTCGACTTTTCAAAAGTAATGAAAAAAGGCTTACATTTGAGCATAGAAATCAATGCCAAATTATCAAATATAAGCACAAGGCGTAATATTAACATAAACATCCCAAAAGATTTAAAATTGAAGGCAACTTTTGATCCAGAACAGCTACAAGACCTTAATCAATTTAAGCCAGGACTAATTATTGACACTGATATTGAAGCTTCTAGCGACATCGAACCACTCGAGTTATCAGAACCAAACATGCCGGACGAAGTAGCCCTAGATCGCGAATATGTAATAATTTAGTGGTAAAAAACTGTCACTAGCCAAATTTCTAACGGCTTTAAGACTTGTAGAACACACTAATGATAAAAAGCATATATTGATGATGGCCTGGGTTATGATAACGCCGAAAAATTCGCAACAAAAGAAACTATATCAGCCATGACCAAAAACTGCGAACACGAGAAACTTCGCATAATACTTAAAGCTGGTAATCTTAGTCATTTCAATGATGCTATTGGTAAATATATCCATTCTAGCACTGAAATGACCGGAAGCCCAAATACAATATTTTACTATAAAGGGAAAAATGATCGTGGATGTTACAGCAGATATAATCCAAGCGGTAGAGGCAACGGCCGCGGATTTGGTAATTTCCATTACAATAAGAACAGTAACAATAGGAGTAATTTCAGAGGAAATTACCGAGGTAGCAACCTAGGAAGAAATACTTCATACCGAGGTTGCAACCAAAATCAAAATAATACAAATAGAGGCAATGTCCGAAATACCCATGGTAATTCGGAAAACCAACGTTCTGTTGGTTTAGATGTTTACAGCCAAAAAATGGCACAATAAAAACCATCAACCTCAACTTCAGCATATTTTTAAGAAATAAGCTATGAAAGATCAGGTAAGTCCTATGCACTGTGAACTTGAAACTGGTGTAGATATATTTTTATTAAAAGAAAATGTAGATATTTTTGAAAATGCAAATGAAAGAGTTAATACCCAAATATCGGGGATTGGCGAAGGCACACTTTTTTCAAAAGGCTTGGCCTTTATAGAACTCACTACAGGTAAATACATAATTCCGCATGACTTCCATTTAGCCGATCAAAATTTCCCAATACCTACAATATAATTGCCAATTAGATTTCACTCAGAGTGGCGATTCACTAATTCATCGCCCAAACAACATTAATTATGAGATTAAATTACAAGTACTTCATATTTGTGGGAATAATGCCACAGTACTCCCAGCTCGTTCCGAAGTTATCCATGAAATTCAAATTCCCTCAATAAAAAATCAAATCCTGACATTAAATCATGAAATTGATGAATGAATTTATATCGCAAAAACCATATCTAACAACAAAAATACTTATGTCCGGATAATAAATACAACAAATACCATAAAATCGTCAAATTAAATAAAATAAAATATGAAACTTTAAATGATTATGAAGTATTAAAGGAAACTAGCAGAGAAAGAGAAAGCTTTGTTATAAATAAATTAATTAAAAACTCCGCCTTTATTCAAAAATCAATTAATAGTTTTATGTATCAGATGCACAGACATATTTGGACTAGAAACCGAATCAATAACAACAAATAATTTTTCCAAACAAAAGCTTAGAGTAAAGGATGAGCCCGTATATATAAAGAATTAAAGAAGTCCTCATAGCCATGTGCAAAATATTCAAGCTCAAGTGCAAAAGTTAATAGACGATAAAATAGTCGAACCATCAGTCTCGGCCTATAATAGCCCACTCTTATTAGTCCCGAAGAAGTCTCTTCCAGACTCTGAAAAAAATATGGCGATTAGTAATTAACTGTCGTCAAATTAATAAGAAGCTACTGTTCGACAAATTTCTACTACCTAGAATTGATGATATTCTAGATCAACTAGGTAGAGCAAAATATTTTTCATGCCTAGACTTAATGTCTGGTTTCCACCAAATTGAACTTGAAAAAAGTTATAGATATATAAGGTCATTCTCAACAAGCAATGGCTCATATCGCTTCACGCGATTACCATTTGTTTTGAAAATAGCCCCAAATTAATTTCAAAGAATGATGACAATAGCGTTTTCTGGTTTAGAACCATCACAAGCATTTCTTTATATGGATGATCTAATATTAATCGGTTGTTCCGAGAAACATATGGTCAAAAACTTAACTGATGTTTTCGACAAATGTAGGTAATTCAACCTGAAACTACATCCCGAAAAATATTAATAAATATGATGTCACATTTTCGGGAAACAAATGCATTGATAAAGGAATCTTGCCAGACGACAAAAAAATACGGCGTCATAAAAAATTACCCAGTCCCACACGATGCGGACAGCGCAAGACGATTCGTTGCATTTTGCAATTACTATAGGTGCTTTATAAAAAGTTTTCTGACTATTCACGTCACATAACTAAATTATGTAAAAAAGACGTAAATCTCGAGTGGATATCTGAATGCCAGAATGCCTTCGATCAACTCAAAACAGCACTAATAAATCCAACTTTGTTACAATATCCAGACTTCACCAAAGAATTCTGCGTAATAACAGATGCAAGTAAGCAAGCATGTGGAGCGGTTTTAACTTAAAACCATAATTGCCTCCAGCTTCCAATTGCATATGCATCAAGATCCGTTACCAAAGGAGAAAGTAATAAGAGTCCAACTAAACAAGAGTTAACAGCTATTCACTGGGCAATAACACTCTTCGACCATATATTTATGGTAACCATTTTACGGTTAAAACGGATCACATACCTAACTAACTAACTTCTATTTTCAATGGTCAATCCGAGTTCAAAATTAAAACGTATGAGGCTTCAATTGGAGGAATACAATTTTACGGTAGAATATCTAAAGGGTAAAGAAAATTACGTAGCAGACGCGTTATCGAGAATAACCAGCAAGGAGCTACAAAATATAACAGGAAACATAATGAAAGTCACTACAAGACAAGCAAGTGGACAAGAATCCTGCGCAGGAGAAAAAGAAGTAGAATTGCCTAGGCAATCTATAGAAAAAACTCCAAAGCCCAAAATTTACCAAGTCATTAACAATGACGAGGTTCGAAAATTAGAAACCTTGCATGTAAACAATATGACATGTTTTTTTTTTAAATATGGCAGGAAAATTACAGCAAGATACGATGTTAGCGATTTATATACTAATTAAAGATATAAATTAAAGAACACAAAACTCCTCTTACAATAAACGAAACACCAATATCCGCTTTCGACAGAGTAATCATAGACACAAAAGGTCCATTACCTAGATTAGAGAATGGGAACGAGTATGCAGTTACATTCATTTGTAATTTAACGAAATACCTCGTCGCTATCCGATACCAAATAAAAGTGCAAAAACTGACAGTAAAGCTATATGTGAATCTTATATTTTTAAGTATGGTCCAATGAAGACGTTCATTACGGACGTGGGTACGGAATATAAGAAATCAATTATAAACGATTTGTGCAAATACATGAAAATAAACAACATAACATCAACTTCACATCATCACCAGACAGTTGGAAAAGTCGAAACAAGTCACAGAACTTTTACCGATTACATACGATCATATATATCAGTTGATAAAACTGATTGGGACATATGGATGCAATAATTCGTATACTTTTTTAAAACAACCCCCTCTATGGCACACAATTATTGTCCATATAAGCTATTTTTTGGTAAAACAAACAAATATACCAAAAGATTTTAAAAATATTAATAAAATAAACTCATTATATAATGTAGAAGATTATGCTAATGAAGTTAAGTTTAGATTAGAACCAGCTTATAAAAGGTCTAGGATAATGCTTAATAAACATAAAGCAAAAACTAAGGAACTTTTTGACAAAAAAGTTATAGATTTTTAAGTAAAAATAGAAGATAAAGTCTTATTAAGTAATTAAAATAATAATAAATAAAAAAGTAAAATTAAATAACACTCTAATTAAAGATAACAAAAATAGGATTCAAAAAGTTCATAAAGATACATCGTCTTTTCTCTTCAAAGTTAACAGTCGTGTTTTTTTTTTTCTAGCGCCATCGGGGTTTTATTTAAATTGTCTATGTTGTGCCTAATAAAGTTTCCGTTCACTTCGTGTGTGCATGTAGCTTTTCTGTTTTGTGTATTAATCTATTTTAGTTTCACTATTTTGTTTGTGCTGCTGGTGTTTGTTTTTGCATTTTTTCTGCATTTCCTTTTGTGCCTTCTTCGCTTAGCCGTTGTTCGCGACAGCTAAACGACAGCTTGCTTACTCCTACGCTCTCTTGCTCTCCCGCTCTCTCTGTGCAGTTGCACTGCTTATCTTCTCGCGCTTACTCTCTTTACGTAAAAGGTACAGTGGTAAGTCCCAATATTGACTTCTGAAATTTTCTGCTTCGTTGAAGCCTGCAGTAAGGTAATTTCCCAAGATGATGTGTTCATCGGCTGCTGGTTGAGCGAAAACAGAGTGCACGCCAAGTGCATTGAGGCTAGTGCCCGGACGCTAGACTGCGTTAAAGCTGATAAAGGCTTCCGCAAGTTGAAAAGGAAATTAAGTCCTTTATGCGGCGAACCAGGGGCAGTTTTAAAGGGCTATTATCGAGTTTTCGTAAAACTCATGATTTGCTCTTATCGCTGGATAATCAATTTAAAAGTCCTAAGCTATTAAATGAATCTTTGAAGCGCAAAAAAACTGCAACTGGGGTGCCGCATGCGGGCGGTTTCAAGCAAGCCGCCACGGTGCCTCAAAATCAGCCTTCCCCGGCACTGCCCTTGACCTCAGGATCATCTTCACGAACCCTGAGATTGAGTACAAAAAAGATTCGGTATCCGAATGTGCCGCAGGAGTGATCATTCCGCCGTTTTGTCCTTTGGGGGTTCTGAAAAATTACCTCCTCAGAGCCCCGTTAATATATCTCCCCAGGGTATCAGGCCTGGACTACCGGCCGATTCCGGCAATGCAGCTGCTCAGTCTGCCTTGCCGATTTCCCTTATAGTAGTTCCACCCACGAAACAGATATTCGTTTTGCGGCTCTCCCCTGATCAGACATCGGATGATGTAAATGCCTTTATTCAAAGCAAAACCGGAGCCGAAAAAAATAAAGATTAAGGTGGAAAAATTTCAATTTTCTTATGCAAGAAACATTTCATCTTTTAAAATAAATGTCCCTAACGAACTTTTTGAAACAATATGCTCTACCAATTTTTGGCCAGAGTATATTGTTGTCAAAAAGTACGAAGCTAAGAAAAAGAAACATCGGCCTGTGGGAATAACTCTTCCCAGGTCCGATCAGACCACTGTGCCCTCTACCCACACTACCTCTCACACACTTTTTCTCTTACAATTTCCTATCAGAATGCAAGAGGCCCACGCAGTCAGCCTCCAAACTTGTATTCTGTTAGTTTCTCGTTTGTGTCTCAGGGTATCGTGTTGACAGAAACAGGTTAAAGCCGGGGATACTTAGCTCCGAAGTTTTTCCAGCTGTGTTCACGGTTTATCGGCTAGATCGGACTGTCAGACGTGGGGGTGGTGTCCTTATAGCGGTTGACTCCACTCTCACGTCAGAATTAATAACTTTTGAGGAATGCAACGATGTTGAATTCCTTTGTGTAAAGCTATCATTTAACGGTAGTTTTATTTATATTACATGTTCTTACATTCCTCCCTTGACGGCACTTCCTACATATTGGAACCATCTTTCAGCTATCCAGTTGGTTTCCAATAAACTTTCGGATAGGGACCATTTAGTAGTACTAGGTGATTTTAATATCCCTGGGGCTATTTGGTCCACAAATAATTCTACAAACACACTTTTAACATCAACGCAACATGACTTTATTACTGGCTTGTTTAACATTTCGCTGTCCCAAGTCAACCATGTTCGAAATTCTTTAGAGCGCTTGCTTGATCTTTGTTTTGTCTCTAATCCGGCGAAAGTTAGTTTGGCTAGAGTGGCGCCCCTAACGCAACCCGAAGATCCTTATCATCCTACTTTCGATGTGACTCTCGATATTGGGACTGATGTACAGAGTATTTCTGACAGACCAGTCACAAAAGTTCTCTCCTTTCGCAAGACGGACTTTAAAAGGCTAAATAATTAATTGAGTCGCCTTAAGAATATAAAATTTAGGCTGTATGCTAAATTTAGACGCACCTGCTCTGCTACTGCACTTTCTGCCTATTTAACAGCTCATAAAGACTTCACCGTTCTGAACGCCCAGTGTTATAAAAACTATTTGACTCGCTGCAGGGCTCAGTTCTCACAGGACCCTAAGCGATTTTATAATTTTGTTAACACTAAACGTAAGCCCCAGAATCATCCTTCCTCTTTTTCATTTGAAAATACGACCGCAAATAATGATCAGGCAATAGCTGATCTATTTGCGCAGCTTTTTCAAACCACATATTCAAATTCCACGGATTTAAATCAGACCTTTTCTGACAGCATGCCCAAGTCGAACCTTATGTTTTCTTCTTATTGATCTTTATCGCGTAAAGCCTGTTTATTTGCCAGGTCCCGACGGAATACCTGGTTGTGTGCTTAGGTATTGCGCCGAAGCCCTGTGCAAGCCCCTTCTTAAATTGTTTATCTTCTCCTGAGAAACTTCCCACTTTCCCCTTATTTGGAAGAAATCTTTTGTAATTCCTCTCCACAGAAAAGGGAACAAATCGGGAGCCAATAACTACAGAGGAATCTCTAAGTTGTCGGCGATAACAAATTTTCGAAAATGTCATTACTGCACATTTGCAGCACCTTTGTCGATCAGTAATTTCTCCATGTCAACATGGATTTATTAAGCGAAGATTAACAACAACAAACCTTTTGGAGCTCACTTCTTTCATTATAAAGGGCTTCCATAATAATCTTCAGACAGATGTCATTTATACTGATTTCAGTAAAGCATTTGACTCTGTTAACCATTCACTTCTTGTTAGGAAACTTGACTTAATGGGGTTTCCGGATGATCTTCGTAGATGGATTTCAAGTTATCTTATTGGCAGGACGCAAAAGGTCCTCTTTAAAATCAGCTTGTCGAATGTTCTCCGGGTTACATCTGGCTTCCCGCAAGGAAGTCATTGGGGTCCCCTATTGTTTACATTATTTATTAACGACCTTCCCAAAGTCTTGATTAACTCTAGAGTCCTTATGTACGCTGATGACGTTAAGCTTTGCGTGCAATATAAGGACACTGCTTGCCAGTCTGATTTACAAACAGATCTTGATAATTTTTAAACATGGTGCCGGCTAAACTTATTAAACTTAAACGGCTCTAAATGCAAGCTAATGATATTCTCTCGTGTTGTTCCTAAGCTTGCGACTTATATGCTGAACTGCTGCTCTTTAGAAAGAATTCATATAGTTGATGACTTGGGAGTTAGCCTGGACCCCAAACTCGACTTCATTGAACACATTTCGTGCATGGTGAATAAAGCCACGGGTGTGCTTGGATTTATAAAACGGTGGTCGAAAGAATTCAATGACCCCTACGTTACTAAAATATTATTTACCTCGTTAGTTCGTCCTATCTTAGTATCAGTATGGAGTCCACAGTAATCGCATCGAATCTGTTCAAAAGAATTTTTTAATTTTCGCTCTACGTGGTTTGTACTGGGACGCAGACCGTAGATTACCTTCATATTCTAGTAGACTCCTTCTTATTAACTTAGCTTCGTTAGCCAATCGTAGAACTATGTTAGGCATTACCTTTGTTTTCAATCTTATTCGCGGTGACGTGGAAGGTGCTGACATGTTAGGTCAGCTGAATTTTCATGTTCCGAGAAGAAACACTAGATCCTATTTGCCATTAGTCTTGCGCCAATGTAGAACTTCGTTTGAATTGCATTAACCCTTTAGAGTCTTATACAACAATTTGTACACAATAACATCCAACGTAGATAGCCTTCCTAGACTAAAAATCTTAATCCTAACCCACTTAGTACGTATGCAAAAAAACAAGCAGGCAGCACGCCAGTAGTTATTTTCCTGGTATTCTTTTCTATTTTTTCCATTGCGTCTACTAAACATCTAACCCAAACAGGCACGTGCTTGGTCATAAGAGACACTTGAGTGTACTGACCGTAGTGCATCAACGTTCAGAAAAAAAAAAGTTCAACAGTTAATCATTCAAACAACAAAAAAATAATTAAACAATAAAAAAACAAAAAAAAAAAGTAAAAAAAATTTTAAATAAACAAAGTAATATTTAAACTTATATCTTTTTCCCAAAAATCCGATAATAACGGTCTGATCAGCTGACTAGAATAATAAATAATATAATATTTATATACAATTTTATAAACAATTTTTGATTCTCATATGTATTTTATTGTAAACTCAAGAAGACAAAAAAAATTAACTACACAAATTTTTCAAAAATAATTTCATTACATTACGTTTTTTTTTTAAGGAGGGAGATGTAGCATGGGCATATATAGAGTACATACTGAACTTGAAACACACTATAACACCAAATAAAAGAAAAGAGTATATTTCAAGTGCAATGCAATATGATGCCTGGGACTAACATAAGCACAGCGTCGGCATGTTTTGCATATCCGACGGCTTAAAAAGGCATTATGTCTCGCACTCACATTATCACCAGCGCTGAGAATAATTGTGGAGGTAAATTACATTTTACTTTACATGTAAAAATGTAAAAAAAATTTAAAAATGAAAAAATAAAATGAATATGAAAGTAATTCATTTTGTATTAGTTAGGTATAAATTATAATTAATGCAATTGATAGCTTCCTTTTTAGTATTTAATTAAAATAATTTAAAAAATGTTTTTGTTCTAAGAAAATATTTGAAGATTTTTTTCTGAGCAGTTATTTAATTAAATGCCGCTAGCGAGGCCAATCGCCTGTGCGCTGTTCAAAACAGATCTGTTTAATTAATGATGGAATGACATTAGGTGGTCCCGTCGGCCGAAGTTTTACGATGTATACAGTTATTTCAGTTCACGTTTGTTGTGGAGTAAGGTTGTGTCCGGACAATTTTTTTCATTAACCTTTAAGCGTGCACAAATTATGTAATTTAATTTTAGTAATCGACGCACAAAATGTGGAGCTGGATAAATTTGTAATTTGCTTTTAGTTTAAAATAAGAATATATTTTAAAGTTAAGCGAAGGGTTAAAAGGTGGTAAAGGTCACGGATCTGACCAACTGCCGTCCTCTCCACCACGCGGCACACCCTGAAATGGGTCTCTGGCGACCGAGGCGGATTGTGCAACCGAGTGGTCTGGTATAAAATGTAACCTGATAGGAGGTATAAAGTGCAACCCACCAGCAGAGTAGATCGCTGCATAAGACGGGACTGCTGAAGGGAATAGCTCCTGTACCCCTATAGCGAAACGCAACAAAGACTAACCGAGACCGTCAGGGTCAGAGCACCCAACTAAGAGGTCTAGAGCCTTCCAACCACAGCTAGTGGAGATGGGGACGATCCTCGAAGACCTGCTTATGAAAGTCAATGAGAAGAAGGTACGAAGTATTAACCAAGAGATTAAAGACTTAAAGAGCTCAAAAAAGTTCTAATGCGCCATCCGGAGGGAAGGCTCCATACAGTAGTACAGCAAATTCTGCGGTTCGCGGGTTTCAGACATCCCAAGTCTGTACTCCGTACAGCAGTGCAGCGGGTTCACCCGGTCAAACGAGGTCCAGGAAATGACCCTAAACGCCCAATTGCGCGAGCCTCCTCCAGAGATGTGTTATAGCGAAGTGCTCGGATTGGTTACGCGGGCCCAGGAGAGCTGTTGCTAAAGATAAAGCTGAATCCGCAGGTCCATACCAACGGCATAAGCGAAAGGATTGGCCTGGGAGCTGGGGCCGTGATCCGTACGGTCACGCCTCAGGTCTCTTACCGGATATGGGATATGCACGAGCTGACCACCAAAGAGGAGTAAGAGGATGCGCTTGTCAAGCAGCCAAACTTCCCGCCTAACTCTGTGACCATTTAAAGAAAGTTAGAGGCTGGTGGGTCTACAGTTTATACCTTGTCCCTAGCCTTACGCTGGCCTAGTTCGCAGTCATCCTGGATAGGCTCGCTGCGGATGCAAGAGGCCGCTATCCGACGCTGATTGCGGGCCATTTGAACGCTTGGGCGGTCGACTGGGGTTGCGCTACCATTAACGCCCGTGGCAGAACTTTCATGGAAGTGCTCTCGACGCTGGATGTTTCTCTACTCAATATAGGGCAGGGACACACATATAGCCGATAAGGAGTTGGCTCAGTAGTGGACCTCACATTTGCCAATCGATCGAGAGCTGGGCAGTGTACGTGGTTGCTCAGTAAGGTGTACACAGCTAGCGTCCACGCGGCAATCTTAATTACGCTGGACGCTGGCAGCACGCTTCAAGAATGGAGAGAGTGGAAGCGACGGGTGAAGCGGAAAGAAATCAGTGATGAGCCTGGTGCTAACGGCCTGCGAGGAATGCATCCCTTCCGGGACCGTCCGTTCCAGGCATCGTGATTCTGTTTACTGGTGAAACCATTATCTCATGGCAGATTCACGGAAGGACTCCGTAAGGGCCAGGCGACTATACCAACGGTCGTGCGGTTCGCAGACACACCTGGATAAGCGAGAGGCATACTATCGATGTCAAAGGGCACTCAAGGCGGCAATAAAGGAAATACTTCCTCGACCTTTGCGAGACAGAGGGCCGAGACCCGTGGGAAAAAGCGTACAAGCTGATTGTAAAAAAGGTTGGAAGAGCGAAGATCCGCGGCCCATAGGACGGGATAGCTAACCTCGAGCTTGCCCCAGGGGATGGCACCGATTCGATGCACGAGTTCGAGCCCGTCTCCGAAAAAAGTGTTGCTGGTCGTGGCGGCCAGGATTAAGCGCGCCTTGCCCGGATTGCGTTCCCAATAGGGCGCTAAAGTTTGCGATTTGCCTCCGTCCAGACATTTTTGCGGTGCTATTCGTGAAAAGCATGAAAGAGGGGTTTTTTCCCGCAAGGTGGAAAGCGCAGAGACTTGACCTGCTGCCAAAGCCGTTGGAAGACCATACTTCCTTCAGACCCATATGTCTGAAAGACGATAGAGCTGGAAAAAACATCGGCGATATATCAATACATCGATGTTTTCGCAAAATTTGGGAAACATCGAGGTTTTCAAACACCGATGTTCAATATTTTTTCTTTACCCATCATTACTTGCCGAAGCTCTCTTAAACCAAAAAAAGGCCAAATTTTACCTTTTTTTTGAGTAGAACTCTCTGTTGTTTTTTATTTTTGTTATAATTGAATTGTTATATAATTTGCAGATTTATGTTTAACGAAGCAGAAGTTTTAAATTTAATTTTAAGTTTTAAAGATATAAAAATAGAGAAAGCATTTATCTCAAATAAAGCGTAATTTTATATAATATCAACTTTTACACATTTGATTTATTTATGGTATTGATTCATAATATGATATGCAGTAAAAACATTTTTCAAAAGCACCCTAAAAGAAATTCGATGTATTTCTGAAAAAAACTTAGAAACATCGATGTAGGTAAGCATCGATGATTTTCCAGATTTAATAGACGAAGCCGGTAAGGTGCTGGAATACATTTTAAGTTAGAGACTGGAAAGGGCCATCATAGCGGAAAGCGGCGTTTCTGATTCCCAGTACGGCTTTAGAAAGGCTAAGTCAACGGTTGACACCATTACATCGCCTCCGCGGATATTGCAGGACAGCACTGGAAAGGTGGCTCCAAAGAATATTGCCTTATAGACTGTATTTTTAGCAATGCCTTTAATAAGGCGAGATGGAGCTGTATACTGGATGCCTTGTCCAATTTTGGGGTACCCTGCTTAACTTGATGCGGAGTTACATCCACGGCAGGATTCTGCAGATAGACACGGGTAGCGGTACACAATCGGTCGAGCTGTCGTGTGGGGTCCCACAAGGGTCCGTACTTGCACCGCCATCCACTTCCAGGAAGAGGGGAAATTGTGGGCTTCGCGGACGACAGTGGTCACTGTCGACCAGAAGATTGCAGAAGCGGAGGAGATCAGCAGCCGGAGTATCGACATCATTAGTGCGTGGCTGACAAACGTCGGACTACAGCTAGCGCCGCAGAGAACCGAAACCGTTCTGGCGAGTAGCAGGAAGAAGGTGCAGGTTGCTAGTGTTAGGGTTTGCGATGCACTGGTCAGATCTTGTAGAGCGATCCAATACTTAGGAGTGATGATCGTCACGAGACTCTCGTTCAGGGAGCATCTGGCGTATGCAAGTTTACTACGAGAGCGTTAGCCAGAATAATCACCACTGCCGAGCGCAGCTAGAGCGACCATGCTGTATACTGGCCTGTTTGGACGGTGTTGCCGTCATTCAGTCGCGGCTTGATCGCCACACGCCGATTGGCCGCTCTTCGCATCTGCAGTGCGTTTAGGACTGTTTCGGACCAGGCGGCACTTGTTATAACTAGCACCCCCCTATAGATGTACTGACTAAGGAGCAGTCAGAAATCTACAAGAAGGTCGGAGGCCGAGCGTTGACGTCCACGGAGAAAAAAGAGGCCGCCGCCAAGAGAGCATCCCTAATCGCCAAGCTTGGAGGCTTGGACCCAGAGGAAGCACGGTTCCTTAGCGGCCAGCGTAGATTTGGCCGCGAAGAGAGTAGGCTGTAGTCGATGCGGTCACGAGGTAGACGTGACAGCCGAGCATGTGCTGTTCTCGTGAAATTCAAGAGCGAGCGTCGCGCTGTAGAGTTCATCGCACAGACCACCTTAAAGGTGGAAGTCTTGGTGCAAGCTAGGCTGAGAAGCGAGGAAAATTGGCACGCAGTCTCCAGTTTTGCCGCAACGATAAAGACCAAGCTCGGGACCGAAGAGAGGATTAGGAACCAGGATCACTCATAGTTTGGGAGAGGCGCCCTCACGAAGCATTGCTTCCCGACCGTACCGCACGAGTTTTCTGCCCCTATCTAATTTAAACGCCCAGCCCTTCCCTTATGTACAGTGTTGGCTCATTTGAGTTTAATTTGAATTTGTTTTGTTCTTCTGAAGTCTAGTGTAAGTTAGTGTAGGGCGAAGGCGTAAGCACAATAAAGCTCTCTCGAGATCGAGCGCACGTCTTTTCGTTTTCGTCTTGCCAAAATAAAATATTCTTGCCACCAAAGTTTTTTTCGGTTTTTGATTCTAAATTATATTATTATATTATATTATATTTTACATATATATTCTCTTAAAATACATACACATTTATCTATATTGAATCGCTTTGGACGCAACATTTACTTGATTTTTGTATTGTATTACTGCAATCACTGTCGCCCCCTCTCCCCCTTCTCGTTGAAACTCGCATTAATAGTTGGGAAGTTAATCCAAGCCGCACACCATTACAGTCAAATAAGACTTATATACAGCAGCTGCAGCGGTGAACTTTTTTTTGGGCCCTTTTCGTTTGGCGCGCTTAGATTAGCTGACCGCCAAGTGACGCGCTACCCTGTATTCGGCGGGTATACCCTTTTTTGGCGTCATTTGCACCCACTATTAATTTTGATACTGCGTGATTTGATTTTCGATTTAAATAATTTTTCGTTGTCGTTCTCATCAAATATAATAAACTATTTGAACAAAAATTTAATAATTTAATATTTAATTTATTAATTAATTATTAATATTTTTCGTTTAATTTGATAATTAGTGATTCGAAAGCTTATTAAATCGTCATTTGTCGTCTGATTGAGAAATAAATATTTTGAACATTCAAAAATAATAAAAAATAAATAAATAAATAATAATAAATTTATTAATTATTTAAATAAAAACAAAAAACATGACAACAGAAACAAAAAATAAATCTGTACTAGAAGTACTGAAAAGCAAGCTCCAAGGTCGGGTTAAAGCTATCAGCCGATTAATCGTTCGATTAGAACAGGAATCGATTCCGATTTTGGAGGAAGAATTAAAATGTCGATTTGAAAACTTTAATGCTTCAATTAATAAGGCAAATCAGTTACAAGAACAAATAGAAGACATCGATAGTGACGATGAATTTGGCGACGAGTTGGAAGAACTATGTATACTTACCAAGGCTAAAATAATGTCGCTGTTAGCTGCCTTGAAAACAGCCAGCGATACCGAAACTACTGGGTCAGCTGCTGTGGCACCAACTCGTGCGCGACTTCCGAATTTGGCATTGCCAAAATTTAGCGGAAATTATTCGGAGTTTAAAAATTTCATCAGTCTTTTCGAAACTTTGGTTCATAAAGACCCCAGCATTCCAGTAATCGAAAAATTTAACCATTTAATATCCTGTCTCTGGTGAAGCTTTAGGAACAATTAAAGCTTACCAAGTCACCTAGAGCAATTACGAGAAGGCAATGGCCAGCTTAAAAAAGGTTTACGATAACGAATGCCTAATCTTTATGAATAATATATCAACATTGTTCAGTCTTCCGAAAATATCGCATCAGTCCGCATCCTCCTTGAGAAACCTTATCGATACTGTTTCATCGATTTACGGTTCTCTCTTATCGATAGGATACATGTGGTATTAAATCGAGTCGACCCAGTGACCAAACAAAAATGGGAGGAACAGCTCGATTATGAGACTTTGCCGCTTTGGTCCGATTTTGAAAAAATGTTAAATCGCCGATATCAGCACCTATCTGCTGAAGAATCCACAAAGCCGAAGCAAGACAAATTAGTGTCGAGCGCCTCCAACAGCAAGCCTCAACAAACTTGTAGCTATTGCAATGCAGCAGATCACATATTGACTAATTGCAGTCCATTTGGGCGTCTCTCTGTAATGCAAAGGTTCGAGTTTGTTAAGTCTACCTCCTTATGCATCAATTGTCTGCGAAAGGGCCATACTGTTTCGAAATGCAAGGGCAAAAAGTGTCGAGCTTGCGACCGATCGCATCATATTCTGCTCCACAAATATACAGTGCCTGAGAACAGTTTAGCGTTGCCACCACCCCAAGAGAGTATCTCTCCTCCTTTGAACCAAGATCAGCCTTCCACGTCACATGTTATGCATGCCACGTCATTGGACAGGGTGAT
>VNJS01011044.1:0-38011 GCA_008042575.1 Drosophila watanabei | reverse complement strand
TGGCAGGCCGCGTAGCCGAACGAACTTGGGGCTCTCGCCCACGTTCTCGATCTTCACGTTGGCGCAGTCGCCGTCATATTGGTCATCATCTTCCTGCTGCTGGTTGCTATCCTCGTTGTAGTTGTCGCCATTGTCCTGCTGGCCGTAGTTGTACTGCACGTCAGCGTTCGCCATTTTCTGTAGAGGAGATGGGGAACACGTATAAGATATTTAAGCGAAATATCTACTTTTAACGTGTACTTTTGGTATTACAAAAAAAAACTGAGCAAGTTGCTTGGCGAATGCTTTTTAAAGCAGGTGAGTTAATAGCTGGGACGCCTTCAGCTTCTAACACACAAATTTTCGCACCGCGTTCGCCATTTTGGATTTTGTCCACCCTCACCAGAGGTTATTGCAACGCTTTTGCACAATATGTACGCATGTAACCAGCTCCAATTAATGCCGCCACGACGTAATTACCTTTTCTTAAGTTCCTGCGATTTTCTATAGCCCCTGCTCGTTATCCAGATCGTCTATTTCACACGATTTTCTGAGAGATTTCCCGGAGAGCACGCGTCCAATTTTCTTATAGAGATGTGAGAAAAGATGTTGGTATTTTTGTATAACCAAAGACTATCGCAACTATCGCCTAGGGTTGTGTATTGTAGTTCTGTAATGTGCAAATTTCACTAGCGAAAACGGCAAAAATACCGCATATATACCGATATGGAGACAGTAAGAAAGCGTTTCTAAGCAGTAAGAGAGAGCGAGAGGCAATAGAATTAGAATTAAAATTAGAACGTCTGTTCGTGGGCACCGTTTAAAAAACCGGTAAAAAGACCAAAAAGGAAATGGTATACATAAAATTAATAGGCCGGGCAGTGTGATCATAGTTATGTCGATCTCGCATATTATTTCATGCACCAGGCACAGGTTTGAGGACCATGTTGGATGCTATTAGATTTTGGTTACCAGCTTTATCCGGGGATGACCCAATGGGCTCGCCGAAGGAGTACATAGGCTATTTAAAGAACTAGAAACCGATCCACCCTTGCATATAAAAGCCCAGATCCAAACATCCAAATACGTTGAACTCGTTTTCCATATTTCTGTCATATTAAATCGTCTGAGAGCTGTGCTGAGAGAATGCAAACCAATTACTTAAGGATTACTTATTATTTCAAAATAAAGCATAAAAGTCATATGCCTTTTTTTTCCAATTGAAGCGCTTCCCGGCAAATTAAACCACATCTATAGCTCTCCAAAAATGCCTAAGAGCTTGCGGAATGAGCGTCACACTTCAAAAGAATACTTTTTCCGCTTCAAAACTGTTTTACTGGCTCCATACTAAGCTTAATTGTGCTCTTTTGCCCGACAACCAGCTGTTTATTATATAAAACATTTATTGATTTCCCAATATTTTTATTAAAAAATTCACCCGGAAAGTCTCAACGGGTATATTTCACTAGTGAAAACTGAAAAAATACCGTGCTTAAAAATAAACTTTCCTTTTTTGGCACTGGTCACATCCCTGGTAAACTTTACAGTATTTCTGGTATATTTGTAATCCTTTTGGAATGTTTTTCCGAGGCCAGCCACGGTCACCCTGTGCACGAGGCTTGTTTATTGGGAAAGAAATTGAATGATTCCTGCAATCTTTGTACATTTGCGTGAGTTGCCAAACACATGACACATTTAAATTCCGTTCCGTACAGAACCCGCCTACAACCGACTTGTATATATCCAGAAATCACCCGTAGCAGCAGCAGAACAGCGACGGCGGTCGCTGGCAGATCAACCGCAGAAACACCTCTTCGCTCCGAACTCAAGCGACTCGGGGAGCGTGTCGTCTATCTTAGTCGTGCAGCAGCAGCAACAGCAGTAGCAGCGGCGGAGAAGCAATAGCAGCCGCAGCAGCAGTGTCAATTAGTAGTTTCGCATACCACCTCATTCGCACACCGCACACCATTCGGCCCTGCCACCCCCGCCCGCGTATCGTTTCCCCCGTCGTCCCGTCGGGTCCGTGTTATACAACAAAATTATTCCGTGTTCATATCGTTACGCCGGCTAAAGTCGCGCAAACTGCTGACCAGGCAGCATTATTCCCGTCCCGGCTCCGGTTTATGTGCGTGCGACCTGGTCCTAGAGGAGAAAGCGGTCGCAACTGTGTGTGCGAACTGGAACTGGCTCTAGAACTGGTCCGGAATAGCAGGTCATCGCCGTCGTAAGAGGAGCACACACAACAAGGGCACAACCGCAAGTCAGAAGCAGCCCGCAGTAGAAGTAGAAGTTGAAGCAGAAGTAGAGGCAACGGCAGCAGCACCACCGGATCCAGCATGAACATAGACGACTACGAGTCACTGCCCACTACCAGCGTGGGAGTGAACATGACGGCGGGAGGGATAGCGGGCGTGCTGGAGCACCTGGTCATGTATCCGCTGGACTCCGTCAAGGTGAGCGCCCTTCCAGCGAACCAGCTGGTAACCGGAGGAGCGTAAACAAGCAGACATAACCTCACAAACGCGCGTACACAATTGAATTTTTGTGTGTGCCAAGTGCCCACTGCTTAGACATAATCATGATGTAATTCCCCGGGCACCTCGAGTGCAGCCAAGACCTCTTGTGGCTTTGGTTTTTGGAAGCCATAGCCACTGCCACTTTTGTGCTTATCGGAGCACGTTCCATTGGTTTATGCTGCGTTGATAAGATTAGCCGCACTGCCTTTGACAGTCGGCATGCCACCAATTCCATTATCTCTTATCGAGTCAGTTGATCACTTACCCTAATGTTGGTGGAGCCAAGTGATTCGCCACTTATGCATATGTAAATTCAGCTGCCTGCGTCATGTGCTGGATGCATATGTATACGCCGCGTGTGCCAGTGCTACTTAATATTGACCCGCTCCCGGTCCGCCATACCCCACTCGGGTCTATTGATTTTCGTGAGCCGTGGCCGCCACATGTGTCGTCAAATGGCGCGGTGACAGCCGGCAGGCAGTTTGGTGCCAGCCTTAAGCCTGGCCGGGATTCCCGGCGTCATTATTCGAGTCTCCTCGCAGTCACTTTGACGAGTTGCGGGGGCCAGCGCAAAGAACTTTTAATTGAGCAACGGCAATCGAGGCACTTTAATTCGCATTATTTTGCGTAGGTTTATAAATAATTACGGGCGCAGCGTTGTCATTCTGATTTCACACTTTGTCCGTCTTATCAGCGCCACTCAATAAGGGGGCTGCTGGCGCAATGAGGGGATCTATGAATCACGGAATCACGCCTACTCCCCCTCATCGCGAAGTTCTATCGGGCAAATATGTAAGGTTCTCTTACTCCTATCGTAGTACCATTTAATTAGGTTTCCATTGCTCTCCAGACTGTTTTTCACCTTGAATTGCCTGTTGACTTGAGATTGATAGCAGCAGAGTGTACTATATATGGATAAGGTAATAAGGCTTGCTATCCGGGAAATCTTATCTCCATCGCAGAGCCCACGTCCCCCGTAATTTACAACTTGGATGCTGCTGCTCTGCGGCTGACGGGCACGCCTAGAAATATATGTGCAATTAAGTGCATATGTAAGCGTGTGTATTACGTTGACGATTGCAAATATATCAGCTACTTGCTTATATATCAGCGAAAGTTTTTCCCCTGCAATGCAAACAGTATATATTTATTTTTGTATTTCATTCATATCGGTTAATAGGATTGTTTGAAACTAAAAAGTAATTGTTCAAAAAAAATAGCCTTTTTATATTGGTTGTATTGTTCAAAGCAGTAATTCAAATAATTTATATAATTATCAAAATTAACTCAGAACTAAACATTATTATATCTATATGGCTGTTTCAATTTAGTTTCCAGTTCCGAAAAAGCTATCAATTTTGTTCCACTTGTAATGGTGAAATTCACATTTGGAAATGGAAAATTCCCGAAAGAAATGTGAAATGGGTAGTCCCCGTAATAAGGTTTTGTATTGTATATATCTCGAGTATATCATGAGTAAGAATGACTTGCAAAAGAGCGAGCCTATTTGGCCAAGTACTCCCAGCTTAGATTAAGTGTCCGAATGTTTGATGTTGCTATCAGAAAAACCAGTTAGTAGCTCTGACGCACCAGCGATTACCCACTTTATTTTAGGGCAAACAATATAAAATACTACGAACATAAAGCCCTTTGTGTTATTCACAAATATGTAATTACTTTAAACGTTCTATTACTACCTATTTATAGACCCGCATGCAGAGCCTTTCACCGCCCACAAATAACCTGAATATATTGTCAACCTTTCGGAACATGGTCACACGTGAGGGTCTTTTAAGGTAAGCATTAGCAGGCGATCACACGATTGGACTCACGACTTACTCTTCCTGCTGATCCCTAGACCAATTCGCGGTGCCAGCGCTGTAGTCTTGGGCGCTGGTCCAGCCCATTCACTCTACTTTGCTGCCTATGAAATGACCAAGGAGGTGGCAGCCAAGTTCACAACAGTGAGCAACCTCAACTATGGTAAGTTTTGAGTAGAAACTAAGCTCCGAAATTGACCCCTAACAACGATCGCCTCTTGCAGTGATTTCGGGAGTGGTGGCCACACTCATACACGACGCCATCTCCAGTCCCACGGACGTGATCAAGCAGCGAATGCAAATGTACAACTCGCCCTACACATCGGTGGTATCCTGCGTCCGGGACATTTACAAAAGGGAGGGCTTCAAGGCCTTCTACAGAGCCTACGGCACGCAGTTGGTCATGAACCTACCATATCAGACAATACATTTTACCACATACGAGTTCTTCCAGAACAAAGTAAGTGTCGTAGGAGAGCATCCCTATGCTTTGACAGCAAGAAGTAACGCGTTCACTCTGTCTTGCAGTTAAATCTGGATCGAAAATACAATCCCCCGGTACACATGGCCGCGGGAGCTGCAGCTGGAGCATGCGCGGCGGCCATCACTACGCCCCTGGACGTGGTGAAGACGTTATTGAACACTCAGGAGACTGGTTTGACGCGCGGCATGATCGAGGCCAGCCGAAAGGTGAATATTATTTAAAGAACACTCTTTAATTGCCTTTAAATGGTCTAATCGCTCTATGAAATCCTCTTAGATCTACCACATGGCTGGACCATTGGGCTTCTTCAGGGGCATGACTGCCCGAGTGCTCTACTCGATGCCAGCCACGGCTATATGTTGGTCCACGTACGAGTTCTTCAAGTTTTACTTGTGCGGCTTGGATCGGGAACAGTACAAATCGTCAATTGCTGGACGCTCGGAAACCCGCAAAGCGGACTACGTGCTGCCCAGGACCGATGATGAGGAGCAGATCGATCTGGATCGCGACAGGGAGACGGTGAAGGACACCGCCGCAACCCTTCACTCCGCTCCCACATCGGTGAACGCCTCCGGTGCCATCAAGACGGTGTGTGAGCTGTCCACGCGACCCGTCGCGCCCACAATTAACCTGCATACACGGCACACGGACGTCGAGAGTCCGTACGAGCGACGTGGTTTCTCCACGTAGGCAGCACCGGTGGGCGTGGCCGCGAGCGAGGCCTGCGTTCGAAACGTTTGCAGCAGCAGCGACAGCTAAACCTAAGCGTAGCTATTAGTTGGCGGTCGGGGTTGGGGACGTTGGATTTGGATACTGTTGGCAAGTGGACGACTACGACACGGTGTTTGAAACGCCTGCGGGCGCTCCACTGACCGCCCACGCACGTTCACCTCCAGCCCCCTGTCCCTAGCTGCTTGTATGAATACTCTGCGGGG
Organism: Drosophila watanabei; assembly: GCA_008042575.1. Taxonomy (NCBI): domain Eukaryota; kingdom Metazoa; phylum Arthropoda; class Insecta; order Diptera; family Drosophilidae; genus Drosophila; species Drosophila watanabei. The sequence goes on along the minus strand of VNJS01011044.1, from coordinate 32,277 downwards.
AGTCGGTGAGAGAGTTTTATCACTCCATAGTCGGAGGTTAAATCGTAGTTGTTGTTCTGCACAAAACTCTCGCTCTCACACTTACGCAAAACTCCAAACACACAACACACACAGCCTATACACAAACACAGTTTTAGGAACAATGCGAAATTCTTGTTAAAAATAATGCTAATGATAATGAAATTGTATCTGTTATATTTCGAAATGAGAGAACCTTCTTGTAAAATACTATTACCTACTATTATGTATTACAATTATGATTTACTACATTTATACAAACTATTTTTTTTAAACAAGTTTCAAAGTATATACGCCTATATATTTATGTTGATCGTTGTAAAGTAATCGAGAGCAAAAATGTAAAGCACACGAAGCGAGCTAAGCTTCAATAATTAGTAATCAAATTACACACACTGAAATCTTCAAACTGAGATGTTACAAAATATAAACGAACCGCAGATACCAGAGAACCAGAGATCGAACTGCATGCACGTGTTTACCCCGATTGTCCCATCCAGACCCGATCCTAACTAGCTAGCCAGACCCAGTGTAGTCTAGGAGCCAGGCTACAGTTGTCCTAGCCGGGCACTTGATCGCTCGTTTCTCAGCATTGTTTTACCCATCAACCATCACACATTGTCTTTCGTTGTGCCGCAGTCTAGTGCCGCGGATCCGGGGCAGCCAGAGTCCCCAGAATACACAATAATAATGCATCATATTATTACGTTCACTGTTATTTTTGTTTATATATATGCATAATATATATATATATATATACGACTAGGCTACACCGACCATTATTAAACTGTAAGGTGTAGCTGTAAAATTACAATTTAATTGTTAAAGAATTCAAACGAAAACAAAAGCAGAAAGAAGAACCCATTGGCAAAGCGAAAAGGCCCATTAAACGGATAAAAGAACAAACATTTTGTTTTATGTCAAATGCATTAACAACAATTGCCTTTTTTTTTATTAATTTTATCCGGATAACAGTTCGATTCGATATAGCTAGAGGATTGAGTCCAGGCCCCGGCGACGAGAGCGCTGCGACAGGATTGGACGGGGCTTGTAGAGATCATCATTGGTGTACCTCTGCTGCTGGCAGAGCTTCTGGCTGAGTCGGCGGGCGTTCAAAGCGTCTGCAGAATAAACAAGCGCATTAATCACTCTTCGCGGAGTCAATCTCACAGCGTCGGCAACCGGAAGTCGCGCGGAGAAGCGCTTACCCAGCACAGCTTAGTTTTGGATAGGGCTAGCCTCACACACAGCTACATATGTTTATTAATTTTATTAAATTATGTGGATGCATGTGGAGAGAAAATAGAGGTGGTAAAGAAATCACAATGAGGATGAACATGAGATGTGTTAGTTGCGGGATGGGTCAAAAGTTTCCAAGTCAAAAAGATTCGATGCATCCTGATCAGTTGTTACCCTCCCATACATACTGACTGGCATAACAATTTGATACTAGGTCATGCTCTGTACGTACCGTGCTCCTGTTTTTCGAGGGCCTCGTTCTCCTTGGAGTTGACGCTCGCCTCGGAGGGCGTGGGCGATGACTTCGGCTCTTCCCGTCGGAGCCTTTTCGTGGGACTGCCAGAAGTGCTACTACCAAGGCTGTCGAATACCGGCGGCGGTGTCGATTCCCGTCCGACTTGGGGCTGTTCCTGGAGGCTGCTACACCTTCGCTTGAGTGTTCTCCTGCGAATCTCGCGAATGTGCGCTGCCTCTACCTGGGCATGGTCTTCGCTTAACTGATTTACCAGATTCTGGCCATCCTCAATGAGTTTATTGATGAGCTGCAGACGCTCCGTGAACTCGTCAGCGTTTTCTTCAAAGTGGGTTACAAGGTCTTCGGCTGGTTCATCATCACTGGAGCCGAGGACTTTTGGGGCGGGCATACTCTCTGGTTTCACAGCCTCTTTCTGCATAGCCTCTGGTAAGCTTCCCTCTGACTGGTCAGAAGTCTTGGCTTCTACAGGATCCGCCGATATGCACTCAGTCTCCGTTAACAGCTCTTCCGATCCATTTCCGCGTTTGCTTTCCGCGTCAGGACAATTAGGTACGGATGCAGCCTCATCAACCTCTTGAGGTTCTCCACTCAACAGATCCTCTTGGGTAGCAGGCATCTCAGTCTGATCTACATTTTTCTTAGCCACCTCTTCCATTTTGCTCTCTTCCTCCTTTTGGGACTGGGAACCAGCAGTCAGTTCAATGAAGCTACTCGACGATTGCTGCAGCATGTCGCTGACGATTACGACCCCGCTGCTGACAGTGGACACACTGTCGCAGGCGCCATTGCTGCCGCTGCCACCGTTTGAGTTGCCGTTCGTGCCATTGCCATTCTCCACCGACTCGCCTGCATTTTTCGGCGCCACATCTGGGCGGGAGGTCTTTGGCGGACAACCGAAGCTAGGAGGTTTCCCCTCATCGTTGGAGTCGGAGCTTCTGCGCTTGTTTAGCTTCGCCTTGCTCTCTGTGTGATCATCCTGAATCGCTGATGACGTGGCGCTGTTAGATTTGTTGCGATCACGGTCGCGACTACGGTCATGATCTTTTCTCTTGGATGAGGATGAAGAGCTGTTGTGACTGTGGTGGCTCCGACTGTGACCATCCCGCTCCTTATCCTTGTCCTTATCCCGATCCGACCGTGACGAAGATGAGCTCGATTTGTGTTTCTTGTGCGAGGAGGAGGAAGAGGATTCGTGCCGTGATGACGACGTAGAGGACGTCCGTTTGCCGGAGGATGACTCCCGATGACTTTTGCTGGATGAGCTCGTAGAGCTCCTGTCATTTTTGGAGCTGCTGCTCCTGTGCTGCGAGCTGGATGAGCGCGATGAGGAATGCTTGGAGCTGGAGCTTGAGGAATGTTTGCTGTGCGATTTGTCCCGACTGCGATCGCGGTCGCGGTCGCGGTCACGGTCGCGATCCCGATCTCGGCTCCTGCGCCGCTGTTTATCATCCGAGTGACTGTGGTTCCTTCGGTCCTTTTCTTTGTCCTTATCCCGCGAGCTACTCTTCGACTGTGACGACACTGAAGAAGGCGAAGCTGTGGATTCACAGGCTTTAGTGACCTCGCCTTTGGGTGCCTCAGCCTCTTCTGGTAGGGCAAATACTTTGGGTTTATCTTCCTTGACCTCGCTTGCCACAGGGAGCGGTTCCTGCAGTTCCTTCGATGTGGGACTCTTTCGTTCCTTCGTACTAGAATCCTGAATAACAGTCACTGAAAGGGATCCAATGCTGCCTTCTGACGTCTGTGTAGCGGCAGGTGTCTCCACGTTTTGACAGGGTTTACGTTCCGGCTTAAGATCTGGCGCAGTTGGTGGCTGTACAGATTCCGGTTTTATTTCGGGAGGCGGTGATGGCCGCTCAGGTTCCAGCTTTATTTCCGGGGGCGCAGGTGGCTGTACAGGTTCCTCCTTAATTTCTGGTGGTGGCGGTGGTGGTGGGGGCTGCACAGGTTCAGGCTCAACATCTGGAGGCGCTGGTGGTGGCGCGGGCTCCGGCTCAACTTTCGGTAATGGTGGTAGTGGTGGCTGTTGAACATGCTTCAGCTCGATGCTGGCATTGTTGACATCGTCTATATTGGCCTTCACCTCCGACATAATGGCATCTTCTATAGAGAGCTCAAGTGGACCACCACCGTTCGTGCCTGACGCCGAATTTCGTCGCTCAGTGCCTAAAAAGATGTCAATTCAAACAATAAAATAAACATATTTCGGGACAGAGACATGGCAAACCCACCCTTGAAGGTAATTGCATCCTGTTTAATATCAAAGTGCAGTTGCCGACTGCCGTTGTCCACGCCGACAGCAACACTCGCATCGCTAGAGTTCTCGCTGAACCTTGGCATCTGCGCCTCCTCTGATATATTGGCGGGCATGTTGGGTACTAGCTCCACGCTGTTGGTGGCGAGCGCAGCGCGCTGTGCCTCCGCCACAGACTCCGAAGAGGAGGCGATCGTGAGGCGGCTGTCGCTGGACACCTGCGATAGCTGCGACGCCTGCGATACCCCATTGATCGAGTCCGAATGATTCAGCAAGCCGTTGTTTAGCTCCTTACTCGAACCAGGCTTATCCTCGCTCAACGGCTCGTACGAGGGCGAGGTGTCCTCGTCATAGTTCCTCTCGTCGTCAACTCCGGGCGGCAGGTCGTATTCCTTGCTCTCGTCCTTCGGGTCCGACTTGATGGTGGCCTGGTCGGAGTCCGGACTGATCTGTTCCAGGTCGGTGGGCATCAGCCCATCAGCGCCAGTCTCCACCCTGAGCAGGCTGCTGCCGTTCATGTGGCCAGCAAATGGCGGCAAAGGCGGAGCGGGCAAGAGAGGCCCGGCAGGCCTCGGAGGCGGCGGGGGCCGGGTGATTCCCAGGTACTTGTAGACGATGCTCTCAATCTTTGGCTCGAAAATGGTGGCGACCTTGGGATTGACCACCTGGTCCACGATCTGGTCGACGCCCTTGTCCAGCACCTCGGAGCTACAGCACACGAGATGTCTATTTATGTTACCAAATCTTCATCCCATGTACTCACTCTAGGAGGTGCTTGCGCAGCCTCTCCCGCAGCTGCACCTTGTTGGTGTCTGGCGTCCAGTGCTGCTTGGCCAGGAAGTCGTTGACCGCCGTCTCCACGCGGGTGCGCACATTCTGGAACGCCGGCTTCGTGTCCACGTCCGCCAGGCAGCAGTTGAAGCGAAACTCGTCGAAAACTCCCTGGGACTTGACCTCGGCAATGAGCGTCTTTATAAATTCGTCCATGTTGTGTTGTTCAGCTGCATAAACATCGACATCGGTGTATATGTTTTAATATTGATGTGCGGATTTACGCCTCCGCGGCAGCTGGTCACACTTAAATCGGTTACAAGGCTGCCTCGCGACTTAAAAGTCTGGCAGTCTGGCAGCGCTGGTAATTTTGAAGCATTTCGGTCACACCGGATTCTAAAGATCGGAGTTATTTATTTGTTTAAAGCGCAACACACAATAATAGGGCCATGCAAACCCACTGATATTCTTAACAATCCCTCCCAAGTGTCTTGCGGATCAGAATTTGAATCAACTACTGAAAATAATTCCGTAAGTGCACATTTAACTCTTGATTAAAAGCTTTATACAATTACATACACAGATACATATACATGTAATTGGTATTTCAGGAAAACAGCGATTCGGATTTGAAAATTCTGAGTAGTGGAGTTGGAGATCAAACCCGGGTTATCAAAAAACTGAAAAGAACTATTAGACGGAAGCAAACCCAAATAAACGAGCTGGCTGGCAAGTTGACAATAGCAGGCATTCATTTAGCAAGTGAAAAGGAAAAGACCAAGGATAAGGAGGATGTAGTTAAGTCGCTAAAAATATCAATCGATGCAATTACACAGTGGAAAGACTTAATCATAAAGACCCAGCAGAGTCAACTAATTGAATTGAAAACTACGGCAAGCTTAAGCAAGAGTGAAGCTGTAATTAACCAAATTACAAAGTACTGTCTGAACTGGATGATAAAACAAAGAAGTATGAATGCAGTCTGAAAGAAAAAGATGAGTACATCGCCAAGCTTGAAGCCTAAGCTAAAAAAGATAAGGCCGAGATTAATGAAATGTATAAAAGACTACAACGTTTTACTCTCAATGTTAATACCAGTCCAGATGCCCTAGTTCTTCTTAATTGCACTAAAATCCCTCCTATTTAATTTGTCACACATCCGACCGGTTGCTTCGCAGCAGTTTTCGAGGATCTCCCATCAGCAGGTCCTGGTTGGATGGTTATTCAGCCTAGAATAGACGGGCGGGTCGCATTTGAGACCCAGGGAAGTGAGCTGAACTGTTTTGGGGGCTTCTGGGACCTAAGCAGAGAGTTCTGGCTGGATGTCATGAATTATATATTGAACTCGTTGATTTCAATGATGCAAAAGCTTTCGCTAGGTACGATCACTTTATAGTTGGCGGCAAGGCAGAGAACTACAAGTTAAAGAGTCTCGGTCGATATTCTGGAAATGCTGGCGACTCCTTGCGGAAAAGTGAAAATAATGACTATGTCGTTTATAAAAAATTCCCCTCTGGTGTATATAGCGAATTCTTTGGTTGGTGGATCGGTGCTGAATGGTTAGAATAAGAATTATTTAAACATAACTGCAGTCTAATAACAAACATATGTATTTGTTATTTTTCAGCAATTTGAATGGAAAGTACTACGGCTGTAAGACCTCATTGGATTCCGACGGTGGGATTTGGTGGGGTCTGTGGAATTTGGGGAAACGACATTCTCTCAAATCGTGTAAAATGCTTATTAGACCAAAACAATATTTCAGTTGAACTCCTTCCGAATAGAATGTAAGAACAAAGAATAAAACATATATATTTATGAATGCACAGTTGTAAGCATCACACAATGTTTATATAAAGGCACGATTCCTTCTCATAATTGATTTGAAGAAGTGAATCGTTAATGTACGTCGGCCAACTCTTCCTTTCTGTGCATATGGCCTTTTCAAATCGCGCGCGTTTTACCTTACTAAATGGGGGGCATCTGATCAGAATACCCCTATTGTAGCACTACCGGGAAATGGGCGACCCTTTTAATATAGTTTGGGCTAATTTTCAGTTAAAGTAAAGCTTTTCTAAAAGATTCTTAGGGCTGTGCCCCTATATTGATGATTTTGAACCGAAGCAAGGAACGGTGAGAGTGAAAATTCAGGGAAAAGTGCAACTTTTTTCGTCCAGTCTGGCAGCGCTTGTCGCGATCCTTTCAAGTGTGATCAGTTGCCGCGGAGAAGGAAATCCGCCCTTTTTATGACAGATTATAACAGTACTGCATGGTCACACAGATGCACAGGTACGGTCACACAGCAGCATTTTTGGCGCACGCGAAGCGCTTGTTATTTGGAATTAGTTTTCTTATTTCTGGTTGTGTTTGGTTTATAGGTAGCGCAATTAATCCTCATCATGAAACTCACCGCGGGCTCGCACTCCGAAATAGAGGGTGGGGGAGCCCAAAGCAATGCGCTGATACATTCCGCGGTCGAACTGGCCACCGATGAAGGAGCTGCGGGCAACGCCGAATCGGTGGCATCAGAAGTCTCGGACTCCCAACAGCCAACGGAGCGCCAACCGAATGCGACTGCAACTCCAGTTGCAGCTGCAGATGCTGAGTTGGCGGAACATGCGGGGCCCGATGCGGACGTGGACACCCAGACGCCTACAGGCAAGCACCAGCAGCAGCCACGGCGCTCCGCTGTGATCAGTGAGTACAACAATAGAGCGTTCCCGCCTTATGCCGACCATATGCTAATTTGTCTGCGTGTGCGTGCATTATTGCTGTACGCGTCTGTGTGTCGTTTCAGGGAAGCGCGATCTAATCAATTTACAGTCGAACCTGAGCCCCAAATACATTGGCTTTGCCAACGCCAATTCACCCACGCCGTTATCCGACTCTGACGACACGGTGCGCTCGACACGCCGACGCGCCAACCAAGCGGCGTCGGCCCTCAACAGTAGTAGTACCTGCGAGACCCCTTCACAGGACAATTCATCACCTAATGCCAACAAGGAAGGTGAGGCCGTTACCGGCGCAGGCGCGCAGCTGCTCGACCGCGGCGGAAGCCACACCTACTTGAGCCCCATCGAGAAATTGTTGATCAAGAACGGTGCCAGTTCGCCCAACAGCACTGGCTTCGAGGCGGATGCCGAAGACCAGGGGAGCTCGCACGTTCGAAAGCAAATAAAGCGCAAAATGAAGCGAACGACAAAATCTAGGGTGGCTTTGGATAATAATGTTGAGAGCGAGCCCGCACCCGAGGCCCTTGGAGATATCGAAGTGAAGAATGATTCACACGACAAGGAAAGTCCTTCAAACGAAAAGACAACGATCGAAGATGTAAAAACTACACTCATTATTAAATCCGAGACTGAGACTGAGACTGAAGCTGTGTCTGTCGAGCAGCTGGATGTTGGTTCGAAGAATAATTCCAGCCCAAGAGCTGAAGAGTTGGATTTGCAAACTAGCGCGTCAGCTGAAGCTGTAATCAGCGAAGACTCAAAGGAACTGATATTTGCCTTACCCATGGCCGCATCCACAGAGGTGGATATGAAGTCACCACCACCTGACCTGAGTTCCACTGCGTTCGAGGCGAATGTTATGCTGAAATCGCCGTCCTCCGTTAGCATAGACAGCGCCAAGGGCATGTCCATTGTCACCGATCCCGGCTGGCCCACTTACCAAGTGGGTGATCTGTTCTGGGGCAAGATCTTCACCTATTGCTTTTGGCCGTGCATGGTGTGTCCGGATCCGTCCGATCAGATCGTTGGCAGCATGCAGAGTCATCCACAGCGTGCGTCCGTGGACAACAATTCGGTACCCATTCAGGTGCATGTCCGTTTTTTCGCAGACAATGGAAGGCGCAACTGGATAAAGCCTGAGAATCTATTGCCGTTCGCCGGTCTCAAGGCGTTCGAGGAGCAGCGAGAGGAAGTACATGCCAGGTACGGTCCGAAGAGCGCCAAGTACCGGCAAATGATGCCCAAGCGGACGAAGGTCGCCACTTGGAGGCAGGCCATTGATGAGGCCCAGATCGTTGCCCAGCTCCCGTACGCCGATCGTCTTGAGAAGTTCTTCGAGATCTACGAGAGCGTTGTGTAAGTGTACACGTTGACTTTTAATGTAAATCCGATAATCCGAGACTGACCTATGGAGGCCATGCAATGTGTAATCGCAATCTAAAACAGCTTTTCCACTTCCTCTTTTTCCAGCACAATTAATAAGCAACGACGCAAGCGAACCAATTCCATGATGCAGGACACCTCGGATGTTGGGAGCAGTCTGTACGACTCGAACGACAACCTGCACAACAAGCCATTGATGATTGACTTGAAGCGGGAGCGGTCTGAGTCGCCCTTCAGTCCCGCTTTCTCGCCCGTTAAAGCCAGGAACGAGTTGCGGGCCAAGCGGCGTAAGCTGAGCAACGGCGACGAGGCTGAAACTGGCACTTCAAATTCCCTGGCCGTGACCCCAGTGCCAGGCCAAACGCAGGCTGGTAGTAGCACTGACAAGATCCTCACGCCGGATGCTAGCATCTACGAGAATCCCGAGTTCGGTCAGCTTTTCGATGCGGTCAAGGAATATGTGATGGTGCATCGATCGGAGGAAAAGGTGGAGAAGGTTTTGCTCGGCGTGGTCAGCAACATCTGGTCGCTAAGGTACATCCAGATGCGGGAGCTAGAGCGGGACATAGCCAGCGGCGAGATGGATCAGCAACTGGGCTCTTCTGTGTTAGAGCGTGGCCGGGGAGTTGGCACAATTAAACGGCTCTCGAATCGATTGAAAACTCTGATGGTACGACGTAGCATGACCCCTGTGGTGGCGCCCAGTCCTACGCTCACGGAACCATCGACAGAGCGCCGGCCCTCTGAAGTGCCGAAGGCCAAGAAGTCTCTCAACCGACCCATTGACGAAGTGGTCCAGGACATCTTACAGCTAGACAGCAAGTATCTCTTTCGCGGAGCCATCCGCGAGGCGGTGTGCAAATACTGCTACGAGGCGGGCTCCGATCTGCAACGATGTTCAAGCGGATGCAACAGTTGTCTGCATGCAGACTGCCTGGAACGCAAAAAGTCGGGACAGAAAATGCCCAAGCCAGGCAGCCGAAAAATGGCTCTGTCTCTCCAACCGTCCACCTCCAAGTCGCCCAGTCCTACCGATTCGGAGCACATAACAGCGGACGCCTTGGTGCCCACCAGCGCGATGTACACTCCAAGCAGCGTTCCATTAATCTGTCATGAATGCGAAACGGGCGAAGTCGAAGGCTGTGTTATATGTCACCAGGCTGAGCCGCCTTCTAATGCGACGCAGGGATCGCCGGCTAAGGAGGAAGAAATCCGGCAGCCAACGACCGACAACAATCTTCTGACCTGCAGTCAGCCCATGTGTGGCAAGCGCTTTCACGCGGATTGCTGCAAGTACTGGCCCCAAGCCAACACTAGTAAGCCAACGCGTTGCCCCCGGCACGTGTGCCACACTTGCGTGTGCCTCGATCCCAGCGGTAGGTTCCAGCAGGTAGGAAACTCCAAGCTGGCCAAGTGTGTCCGCTGCCCGGCCACCTATCACCAGGACTCGCACTGCATTCCAGCCGGCACCAGGATACTCACTGCCAACCACATCATCTGTCCGCGGCACAGCATAAACAAGTCAGATGCGCACCTCAACGTAATATGGTGCTGCATCTGCGTGAAGGGGGGCGAGCTTCTCTGCTGCGAAACTTGCCCCATCGCCGTGCACGCCCACTGCCGCAATATTCCCATCGAGAAGAGCGAGAAGTATATCTGCGAGGAGTGCGAGAGCGGGAGAATGCCGCTGTATGGCGAGATAGTGTGGGCCAAGTTCAACAATTTCCGTTGGTGGCCGGCAATCATCCTGCCCCCACCCGAGATTCCTAGGAACATATTGAATAAGACCCACGGGGAAAATGACTTTGTCGTGAGATTCTTTGGCACCCACGATCACGGTTGGATATCACGGCGTCGCGTTTACCTTTACATCGAGGGCGACAAACTAGCTGGCGATTCTCAAAGGACAAAGACTCTGTTGCACCGCAGCTACAACACTGGTGTGGAGGAGGCGACGCGCTTCCTGCAGATCGTCAAGGAACGTCGGAAAGAACAGGCCATTGGTCGCCAGAGTGCCAGTAAGCTGCATCCGCCGCCCTATGTGAGAATCAAGGCCAACAAGGCGGTGCCACCGTTGCGCTTCACCCCGAACATGGAGGATATAAGTGCCTGCGGCTGCCCGTCCGACGCTGAGCATCCCTGCGGCCCCGATTCTGGCTGCATCAACCGCTTGCTGTTCAACGAGTGCAATCCTGAAATCTGCCGCGCCGGCCAGCGTTGCGAGAACCAAATGTTTGAGCTGCGCAAATCGCCCTCAATGGAGGTGGTCTACATGAACGAGCGGGGATTCGGACTTGTCTGTCGGGAGCCCATTGCCCAGGGTGATTTCGTAATTGAATATGTCGGCGAGGTGATTAACCACGCCGAGTTCCAGCAGCGGATGGTGCAGAAGCAGCGAGACCGGGACGAGAACTACTACTTTCTGGGCGTGGAGAAGGACTTTATAATCGATGCGGGGCCTAAGGGCAACCTGGCCCGGTTCATGAACCACTCGTGCGAGCCAAATTGCGAGACCCAGAAATGGACCGTAAACAGTATCCATCGCGTGGGTCTGTTTGCCATCAAGGACATTCCTGCTGTAAGTGAAGAAAACCCAAAAACTTAAGGAACATATTGATCAGTTTTATAATTCCCCTGGACAGAACACGGAGCTTACATTTAACTATCTGTGGGCTGACCTAATGAACAACCGCAAGAAGGCCTGCTTCTGCGGGGCAACACGCTGTTCCGGGGAGATCGGTGGCAAGCTGAAGAATGTCGCAGCTAAGGTGAGTAAAGTGCCGACAAATAATTTCAATTAACAAACTTGTATTTTGCTCTTCAGGAGTCAAACAACAAGGGGAAGACCGCAGATAAACTGAAGCAAATGCGCCGCGGGAAAGCTGGCCCTGCCTTTCGCATCCACGTCAAGAAGATGAAGAAACCTACATAGTTGAAGGACATGCGCGCGCCAATGGAGGTTTCGAAAGATTATGAGTTATGGTGAAGCAGATACCGAAAGTGACGCTAGCTCAAGATATATATATATATTTTGTACCACAAAATTGTTTTTGTATTGCGGAGCCAAGCCTCTGCTCTTTACCCACGCCACATGTATTTATTTACTACAAAGTTACAGTTGATTACGTTTAGTAGACCAATTGGTTCACCGTTTGTTCAGCAGCTCAAAGTTATTAAAATAAATCAAGATTCATTTTTAAGCGTCTACTTGTATATATTTGTATAAAATGGTAAAGTTTATTCAATCAGTTCCGTATGGTTGATATATTGTTTTGGCTTTCATTTCATACATGGAAAACATTTGTTCATATTTCACGGTTTTCGGTTTAAGTTATAGTAAAGCTAGCACTTTGGCATTTATAAACTCGTATATGACTATAAAACTAGACATATCCAAGGCTATGATCTAGGAGTATGCACTTTAATCTTAAGTGGATGATATGCACTATACAAGGAGTACAAAAAAGTCGAGTTCCAAAAACAAAGCAAGGCCCAGCAAGGACGTCTGCGTCGGTTAGGGCGTTGCTTCAGCAAAGTAACCAGAATTAAATTTTGGCACAATGCCGTCAATCCTCTTGACAATCGTATTGAGTGACTCCCGAGACATCTCGTAGAGCGTGTTGAGTGAGATCAGGCGCAGGCCCTGCTGGTTGCACACCTCGATCACGGACCATTTTTCCAGCAGCTTCAGGCAGTTGCGCACCGAGTCCGTCGATATGCTCTCAGCTTAAATACAAAGGTACATTTGAATAACGCTCTGCGGTGGTATTCCGAAGACCCTTACCATAGATGCAGCTGCCGCGTTTGACCTTGCCGGTCAGATCGTTGATCACAAAGCTAATAAACTCGGATTCCAGCATGGAGTTCCGGTGCAGAATTTGCAGGGAGTGCGCCACAGTCACGTATGTCCATGCAAAGGGTGCCAGCACCTCGCAAATGTAACGCTGCTGCTGCAGAGTTTCGCTAGCGAACAGCAACTGTGTATCATCGCCGTCACCATCACCGTTGGCAACATGCAGGTAGTCGTCGTCATTATCGTCATCGAGACAGTCAGCGGCTAGGCTGCGAGCCAAGCGCTTGGATTCCCCAGCATTTTCGAACTCGTCGTGCAACTAGTAATTAAAACATTAATCTCTCAATCTTAAATTGAATAAAGTCCATAAGGACTACTTTACTACGCTACCTGCTCTGCACAAATGCATCCGTTAATCAAAAGATCGTCCAAACGCTTGTAAAGCATGCTCTCCAGCACTTGTGTGGGCTTGTTCAATATGAACTCATAGCGATAGATCTGACAGTTCTCTAAGGCAGTGTCCATCAACTTCTTGCGCGACACCTTAGCTTCTTTACTGTTCTCCGTCTCCGAGAGCAGCGCATGGAACGTGGTCAGCAATATCGAACTAAGGGCAAAGTGAGGGGTCAGCATGTTTGAATAGTAGGCCAGCTCGATAAAGCTTTCCACGGAATTCACAGCCCTAATGACTAGGCGACCGTTCTCATCTCGAGTGCGAGTGACTAAACCTGCAATACAAAACCAATTAAGCAAGACGTTAAATACACGTTTACGCAGCGCATTAGGTACCTGAGCCTAGCAGGTCGCAGGCGTATGCCAGGATCTGGGAGGATGCGCCGGAAAAACCAATGTCCTTGCAGCCATATAAAGAGTTTCGCAATTCATCCAAGGCTGAAGCCAGAATTTGCTCATCGGCGCCGTTCCGGTAGCGGGTGAGCAGCAGGAAGGCAAGAGCATTGGTAGACATCACCGAGGTGGCTGCCGCACAGTCGAAGACCACCTGGCGAGAGATGCTTTCGATGAGATTGCGGTGCTCCTCGCACACCACATCGGTGCCGTACAGCGAGGACGTAGACTGATTGTGCTGGAGGGTCCTAGAATAAAGATAAGAAAATTATAGATCGGATTTGTATATGTCAAGCAGTTATATGATGATTCCTACCTGGCCGCTGGCTTGTATACCTTGGCCATGTTGCCATCCTCACGTGCTATCTTGTTGTACGAGTTGACCAGCTCGCGTATCGAGTACGGTTCGTTGAAGTCGATGCGCATTAGGCCGTAGTTTGATCGAAGGGCCTTCCATATGCCTGAAATGGCCTTGCTGAAGGACTCTGGAATTTTCTTCTCGCCCTTCTGCTCCCGCACAAAATTCCCGTCGACCAGCCGTTCGTAATTTACGGACACAGGCACCAGCAGGGCGTCCGGTATGCTGCCGTCCATGAAGGCGTTAACGATCACAGATAGGATGCCGCCTTTTGGCATGCAAGGCTTTCCAGTGCGTGTCCGTCCGCCCTCGATGAAGAACTCGACGTTATGGCCCTGCTTCAGAGCGTGAGTAAGATACAGATGCAGGGCGGCCCGATACAGCACGTCCTTCTTGCCCTCAACTGGGTCGATCTTGCGCTTGATAAAGAACGCGCCCAGTCCGCGCAGCAATCCTCCGAAAACAGGTATCTGCAAGTTATTGCCGGCGGCTACTAGCGGACTGCGTATGTCATTGTTGGTGAGTATCCAGGTGACCATTATGTAGTCCAGATGGCTGCGGTGCAGCGGCACGAAAATCAATGGAGTGCCCGGCGACTTCTCCGTGGCAGTCTTGAGCATTTCGATCTGCTTGGTGTTCGTCACCACGCCGGAGAGGAAGCACGGCAGCAACTTGTACAGGATCCAGGATGTTAAGGCCAGCAGACCATTGTTCAGGGTGGAGCCCATGTCCTTCAGGATGCCGATGGCGCGCTGCTCTTGCTTGCGTAGAATGGCCTGGTATGAGATGCCTTGCTTCTCGTCCTCCTCCTCCGCCGCCGCCGACTGATCACCGCTGGCGCTACGGGTGAGTAGTCGATGGCCGTTTTTGGCGTACCTCTGCTCTCGCAGCGTCTGCTCGGCCGCCTGTTTGATGGCGTGCTTGAGCACGACATCATTGTGAACGATTTCGGTGACCTAGAAGACGAGGACAGGTCAAGGTTAGCGCACCTGCTTCGCGGCATCAAATGAAAAAGCTCACCTGTCGGTACTCAAACTTCTCGCTACGCACAACCTGGGCCACATAGGGAAAGATAACGCCCCAGTCGAACAGCCTCTTGAACGGCTTCTGGCCCGACTGCGGGGTAAGCTCCAACATGTTCTGGGTTCCGATGCCATGTGCCACCGAGTTCTGCACCTTGGGCTCCTGTAAAGAAACGATCAGAGGAAGATGCTGTGATGCAACTGGCGCACATATATATATATATGTATATATATGAGATGAGGGCGAAAGAAATCTTGATACCTCGAACCAGCCGCGAGCGTGAAACTCCTCCACAACCATTATTAAGACGGAATTCTCCAATTACACTCCTAGCTTTCGGAATTTCAAAGATGGAACAAATCCATGCGCCCGGCTTTTTTTTGCAGGAAATGGCCGATAGGCCGATAGGTCCTGGTATCGGTAGACGCGATAAGGCGCCTTGTTTTGAAATTGAAAAACAGCTAGTGGAATTTCATTGAGTGGAAATATTTTCTTATCTCCAATATCCGATGCTTCATGCCAGAGGCGCGTTTAGGAGGTGGAACGAAAAGTTAACATTACTTTTAGTTCAAATATAATTGTAAATTTTTTAATTAGCTTCTTTATTTCATTTTTATGAGTGCTTTTTAGTAGTCTTTTTATTTAAGTTAACACTCGGTCTAAATTTATGACCACTTAAGCTGGCTACAAATACAATTTAGTTATCTTAATCGCCGGCATACAAAAATAATAAGATAATAAGACGCACAAAAAAAGGAATTGATATTTATTGCCCTAAATGGTAACTGGACTTTGAGAAACCCTTTAACTTTCTTTGCAATTATAAAATGTATACACAAATGTACCTTCTCTTACGAGACTCTGGCTACAAACCTGTTGCTGCGTCATAATACTATATGCCTGTGGGGTTAATGGGTAGCGATTGGTGACTGATAGACGGGGAAACTTACATGGGATGAGCGCAGCGTGACCAGGAGGTCGCTGCGTATGGTGTTGATCTTGCCCAGGGACGAGCGGTAGCTCAGATTCAGGTTGGGAAACAGGCCAGCGATGATAACGGGTGCCCTGCAATCGGATCGGAGAAGCGCACAATCAATCAATACATTGCAATATAATCGTCGTGGGAGGTGCTGGAATCAGGAGCACGCAATTAAAAATACAGCACCTCTCACAATTATTATTCGACCACTTGAGCGGTCTACAGTCCAACTTCGCAAGAGTTCAATACCCGCTGGACAAGGGAGAGTACGTATTTTTATATGGAAACGTACACCAGTTTTTAAGTAGTGCCTGCTACTGCTACTGATAAGTGGTTAGTTGCTCATAAAATATGGCACAGAACTGAACTTTGAGCGTGCTTTGTATGGCGGAATCATCACTCGAAAATCAGCTGATGTTGGGCAGAGGCTAGGCGATCACTGGGCTTGGCTTTTTCCCAGAGCAAATCAGCATACATATGTAAACATTACTATTTTTTATACTTATATACATTGTATTAATCAATAATTAACCCTGAACATTTTCCAATGTAAATATTATTTCTAAGTATATGTGTGCATTTATTTTATTGCTGATAATATTGTTTAACAAAGCCCATTTAAACCCTATGTTCATGGGTATTGAATTTGGAAAAGACACGTATTTCCTCCAGATAAAACTTTTTGCACGCCACATTCTTTTTGTTAATTATAAGAATAAGTTACACACAAAAGCCCAACTGCAAATTGCATAATTTATTTAATTTTGTACGAGTTTGACCGTACATATCTGCATATATACAACTCTTTGAAATACAGAGGTTTTGTGTGCAAGGGGTTTTTACTGTTGTGGTTTTGAGGACCTTGTAAGAAAGTTTTTGGTTAGTTTTTATTAGGCAATTTAATCTGCATACTGCATTTAAAATGTTTAAAATTCAAATTTTAAACATATCTTTTGTATTCATATGTATATAATATAATTTTTTATTTTAAACTACTGAACATCTTACTTAGCAATTCAAATCGTTGATTTATACGAACTTTTTACACTGGCTGCTTTTTAGTTATTTAGTCAATATTTTTAGCGACCCTCGGGGTCGAATATTTAAGTCTGGCTTTCTGTGCCCGAGAAGAACTGAAATATTCGCGTTCTTTGAATTTATATTTCATCAGGCGCTCTCCACAAATAATCCCCAATCCAGGAAAAATAATTTAACTTAAATTTAAATACTTTAATATAATAGTATTTTATAAAGTATTCACAACGAAAATCCCAAACTATCGATATAAAGGAATATCGCACAGCCAGTGTTACCACGCCCAATAGGAAAAGATCCGTTAGTTTTCTGGAACTTTGAGAAAATTTTTCATTCTTAACATTTAACATTTTGCGTCGCAAAAAAAAGCGTTAATTATGTTTCGGGTTCACTGCAACAAGTGCTACCGCCACCGCAGCCATGAGCCGGCCTTGAAATTCCACTTTGCTCGATGCCATCACATTATCTGCGCCAGCTGCCGGGACGTCGCCTCTAAGGACCTAAAGTGTCCGGTTTGCAGTCTCGCCCTGCGAACAATTCCCATCTCTGAGAACATGCCCAGCAGCATTGCCCTGTACTTTGAGGACCCCATTGAGTCCCTGAAACTCTATCGCAAGATCAGCAAGTTCCAGTTCGAGCAGCGGGCATCGGACAACTTGGCATTTTGGCACCAGATGCAAGAGCTACCGGCCATGGAGCGCCAGCTGGAAGGCTATAAGAAATTGGAGGCGCAGCTTAACGAGCAGATCAATATAGAGAAGATGCGCATAGCGGAGATGCGCGACTACTTATCGTATCACGAGCAGAAGAAACCGCAAACTCGCCGTCGCACAATGGACGACTTCAAGGAATTCAAGAGAGCCCATAAGCGTCGTCGCCCACGGACTCCCAGTCTCGATTCCTCGGATCTCTCTCAGTCGGCCGAGTCGCTCGGGACTAGCTTCGGTCTGACTGCGGGCTTTGATTTCGAGTCGCAGAGCCTTAATCTGGATAATAACCTTACAATGACTACCTCCGATGACTCGGATAATACTATTTAATATCATCCTCGAAATTAAGAGATATATTTAGTTATTAAGAAGAAGAACCCACGTTCTTGTAGCTAGTAATCTTTCATATTCATTCGAATCATGTTCAAAACAACAATCTTCTGAATTACGATATATATTTAGTTGTTAATAAGAGAACCCACGTTCTTTCACATTCATTGTTATCATAACAATAATCCTCAGAAAAACGATATATATTTGGTTGTAAAGAAGAGAACTAACGAACTTGTAATCTTTCATATCCAAAATAACAAAAATAACCTTCTGAATTACGATACATATTACGTTGTTAAGAAGAGAATCTGTCATATTCATTCTTATCATATTCAAATTGATTTGATTTCGTAACAAACTATTACTTGTGATCTCAGAGGATCGATCTGAAGTTAAACATTTGTGTTATTACATTAAAACATACTCGATATGAGGATATAATAAATTGTTACATTTCCTTATTATGTCTTATTATTATTCTTATTCTTCATTCTTTATTATTATTCTTCAAGAGAAGCAAGGAAATCTGAAAAACCATAATGATCGCACGATCGTACGGGCAATCTGAGTAGTAATCTCGGAGTACTCTCAATCTCATCTCAAACTGTGGAAAATTTCAGCGGACTAAGCCACTCGAATGCATAATAGTCCTCTCGGGGGGGCCGCCTGTTTCTCTGGCCATTAATCAACAGTGTTATTTAGGGGTCTAGGCCGAGTAGGAATTTTATGGCCGATACGAGATGCGGGCCTACTTTCTTTGTGGCCCGAAGCTGGTCGAAATCCAGCGAGATTACGGAAATAGCTATTGTTAAATCCTAATCAGATAATTAGGTGCAAATTCAACAGCGGCAATCTCACCGATAATTGTTGCCAAGAATGATTTGCGGGCCAAGTCGAACGGGTGTGGGGTTTAGTTGTTATCTCCTCGAGTGCAACACCGGCAAATGCGCCTCGCGGAGACCGCTGGGTGGGTGGTACATAGTGGTGGTGTGGGAGCTGTGGGCTTGTGTGCTCAGAGGAAAGTGTTCGTGCTGCGGTAAACAAAAACACGATTGACGTCACCGGGCAGATGACCCTAGGTCCCAGCCTCCCCCTAGTCTGAATTTGTCCCATTAACACGTGGATGACGGGCGGAAATTAACCTTTCTACACCACATTTCTATACGCATGCGTAAGTGGACAAAGGGCCGTGACTCATGGCCATGGAGCAACCACCTGTGCGACCAATAGCAAAACAAAGCATATCCACAGTCGAAACTCACTAACTGAAACCTAACTTATCAAAATAAAACTTTGTACCTTTTACTTATTATTTTTACTGATTATTTGCAAAAAAGATAAGACGACAATGTCATTGTCAAAGCTGTATATTAGCTTTGTTAAATCTTCATTTTTTGATTAAATCACTCATATAAATAACTTTTTAAAATGCAAACAAAATTGTTAATAAGTTTGGAAGCACATCAAAGCAAATATTAATTGTTTCACTACAGGAAAGGAACATTTTTTAAAATCAAAATATACATATGTAAATTTCACATTAGCATTACACGTAAATAAAGGAACAATATTAAGTATTCACTAAAGATCTACTATTTATATATGTTAAAGGACCTGAAGACTTTAATATTCCGAAAATTATATCCCATGGCCATATATAGGTGGCCTTGATCGACCTAAAAGTTCGGCTTAGGCAAGTCCGACTGTGGTTCATTTTGCATGCATTGGATAACTTGCGAGTGCGCGTCTAAAAATAACGGCTCTTCTTCCTCAGCCGCGTTACTTAAACTGGGAGGAGTAGGCGGAGCAGGGGTGGGCGGCATGGTCGGTTAATAGGTGGCCGCAAGGCGAGATTTATTTGGCTTCCATTGGCACTGCAGCCCGCGAACACTCACCTCGTCTTGGCGAATATGTAGTAGACAATAAGGGCAACTGATGCAATCTCGATGCCGCCGAGCAAAGAAATCTCGGCGACGCGCTGGGCAAAGTTCAGAACGGTCGTCAACATGGTTATGTGTGTGCTGTGCTATGCTGGACTCCTTTCCAAGTATCAGCCGGCGGCCAAGTGATCGGAAGTACTCTCCGATTTCCGATGCGCACCGACCCTGGTGATTAAAGCAGCAACCAGCGGCGACCCTTTAGTGGCTGCGACTAGTGCGAAATAATATGGAGACGCAGAAAAACGGCGCGCATCCAGCGCTCTCTGCTCGCTCTTCGCTCTCCGACAGATGACAGCTGCTGCTGCTCTCGCTGTGCTCCGATCGGTGGTGGTTGGCTATATTATTGCGTTCTACTCAATATAACCAGACATTGGTCGCGGCCCGCGCATGAAAAGATCGTATGATCCGTGGCTTGGCTTGCCGTCCGAGATTACCGCCCGATAGCATCTATTTTTTGGCCAGCATCCGATGCAGTGAACAAAAAGCAAGCTTATTTCCGAAACCGGTCCAGCGGCTGGCCAGCTAGCTGGTTGGTTATTGCTCAAAATTACAGCGACGGTTAATTGAATCAAGTGCGCGTCGCGTCGTCCTTTATTCTTTCGCTGCCTTTGTTGTTTTTATTTGGACTGGGACTGGGATTGCGATTCACTTTTTGCTGTTGATGCGCGACGTTCGACGTTCGACCGCGCAGCTCAAGCGTTCACCGTGGAATAACGTCGGCGGCGACGCTCGACGCTTAATTAAATGCCAATTAACGTGTGACAATAAATATGTACGGTCGGCGTGGCGAGCGAACGTGCACGAAGACCGAGATCGGCGCGGCACGAAGATAACAAAAGCTACAGCCACACAGCCACCGTTATCAGTGAGAACGAGTGATAATAGATCACTCGAGCAGCGAGAGAGGATCTCGAGGCGGAGCAAAAAGAGAGCGGTACTAAATGTGCCTAAGACTAAGAGTTTAATATGTATTACTTTCGCTCTGTATTATGAATAAAATTCATACAGCTTTTGTGGTTTATTATAATATAAAAGTGTGTCAGCTCTATACGGGGAAAGTAAGTTACTTCTTCGCTGGCTTCTTGGCGACGACCTTCTTCTTGCGGGCGGCCAGGAGCTTGGCGCGGTTGGCCGCGGCCTTGGTGGCCACGTTGGCGAAGTGCGACTTGGCCAGCTCGACGTTCTGCTTCTTGGCCTTGGCCAGCACCTTGGCCACGGTACGCTTCTCGGCGGCGAGGGCGGCACGACGCTTCAGGACCTCGGCGTAGGGGTTCAGCTTGACCAGCTGGCGCACGTTGCTCAGGGGGTTGAGGCGACGCTTGCTGCGGAACACGCGCTTGCGGGGATCGCGCAGCACCTTGCGGATCTCCTCGGACTTGAGCAGACGCGACAGGTCAGTGTTGGCCATCTTGGGCTGGGGCAGGTTGTAGCCCTTCTTCAAGGTAGCCGGCTTCTTCCAGGTGCCGAACAGATCGTTTAGGCGCGAGAATGCCGACTCGGTCCAGATGACGAAGCGACCGACATGGCCGCCGGGAGCGAGCTTCAGCAGGTTAAGCTTGTCAACGCTGATGGTCTCGATTCCGGGGATGTTGCGGAAGGCCTTACGCAGACCCTCGTCCTTGTGGTAGACCACCAGGGGACCACGACGGGCAATGCGGCGACGGTCGCGCATGGTACCACGACCAGCACGGAAGCGCTGCGACTTGTACACCTGTTGGAAGGATGGGAATGTGGAAATAAACCATTAGTGTCAGTCTATTGTTTCAGAAGACCTAGAAACATGGTTAGAATGATTCTAAGCAATTTATCTATTCAATTTGAAGATTATTCACCTTCTAAAGGCAACGATTTAAAAAATATATTCTTCTAATGCATTGAGCTGTAGCTCTTCCGTTACCGCGCTGGAAACTTTTGATCAGGTTTCAAACGCAACGCCTAGAAGAGCAGTTAATCTGGCAACGCAGGAATCCTCGCAAGCATCTGACCACCATGGAGTGGCCAGTTGTTTGCACGCTGCCACTTATAAGGTGTATAAAAGAGTCACAAATATTAGTACTTTAAATCTCAATCACTCTTACACACTCCTACACTTTGATTGCCAAACAGCATTGTTAAAATAAGCAATGTTTTCGAAACGAACAATAATTAAATCCAAGCTCACTACAGTCTTTCAGAGAACTAAGGTATGTTTACACGCCACTGCAGTACTGAACCGGTTTCTTAAGATTTCCCTCTTCACTTTGATACGCACCTTCTGGATGTCAGCCCAGATCTTCAGGCGACGCAGGAAGATGACAGCCTGCTTGGTCTTCTGGACCTTCTGTACGTCATCGGAGACGACCAGGGGGAACTCAGACACTCCGTCGATGACATGACCCTTGGACTGGACCAGGGCGGGCACGCCGGAAGCGGCGATGGCCGACACCAGGGCGTAGCGGCGCTGGTTGACATTCACCTTGCGGTGCCAGCGACGGAAGGTCTTGGTGGGGGCGAACATGCGTCCACCACGGCACATGTTGCCGAAGGCTCCCTGGCCGGAGCGGTGGGTGCCGCCGCCGCGGACACGGGGAATACGGGCCACGGCACGTCCAGTGCCCCAGGACTCGGCGGAGGTCTGGTGACCTGTGGGAATGAATTAATCCGTGTTATTCCAAACAGTTACACATATTTTAAAAGCACTCCACTTACCGGCCAGCTCGCTCACGGCATAGGGCTGACGGTTGTTGCGGCGCATCAGCTGGTGCACCTCGTTGACCACATCCGGACGGATGGGGGCCTTGAACACGGCCGGCAGGCAGATGTTCTTGTCCTTAGCAGCCTCGTTCTTTTCCGTGTACACGGAGACCAGAGGCCTAGCGTTGCCTAAGCTCTGCAAGCAATAAAAAACATTTCGCGTTCAGTTTCAAGTTAGCATCACAAACACAACACTGCAATTCGCCACCACCGCACATTCCAAACACGTGGAGGTTAGGTCGACACTTTCGCACTATTTTCTGCTTGTTTAGTGTGTTAAACCCACTGTGCTGGCGTCTCTGGCGGTCGCGGCGCGTCTCTGGGACGGATTCTCACCATTTTCGTTGAATTTCAAGTCCAATGAATGGTGTTTAATATTCTGCAAACGCAGATACCGTCCTCTTTTTATTAAGAAGAACGAAGAAAGAAAGAGAGCTGCCGGAAATGGCGGAAAAGTGCTGGCAAACGCGTTCGGAACGCAGAGTTGCATTTGCTAACAGCGGCGATTGTCAAGTAGCAGAGCTTATGTGCGTTTCTCAACACTGCCCTGTAAGGCGGCATTTGTTTATGTTCTGTGTACAGTAACGCTTCTGCGGTCTGGCAACACCAGACGCGATACTTTGATATAAATTTGTATACTTTTAAAATATATAAATTACATATATCTAGTCGCGTTATAAGACGTTTGTAGGTCTTTGATTAAATCTATTCTGAAAATGTATATCAGTGTATCGCATGAAAGAAAATAATAAAATCGTTTTTCTTTTAACACATGGCCGGAAAGTATTTTGTTCTGATAGTTGTACGGCCACACTGCCGCAAAAATTAAAAACAAAATAATAATAATGGCCGGAGAAGTTATTGTGGACGCTTTGCCCTACATTGACCACGGTTACGACGATGTGGGAGTCAGGGAGTCGGTAAGTTGATGAAGCTTGCGGCCAGTCTTGTGTATTTACAACTGTTTTCGACTTTTTAAGGCCCTTGCCATGGTGGAGGAGGAGTGCAGACGCTATCGTCCTACAAAGAACTACCTGGATCACCTGCCGCTGCCGGCCTCGTCGCCATTCGAGACCCCACTGATGGTCAACGAGTTCGAGCGAATCCAAAACCGCCTGCCCATGGAAACGCTCTCCATGAAGCGCTACGAGCTGCCCCCGCCTCCGTCCGGGAAGCTGTCTGAAGTCTCCGCTTGGCAGGAGGCCATAGAAAACTCCATGGCCCAACTTGAGCACCAGTGGGTGCGCTCCCTCAACCTGGAGCTGATGCTCGACTACGGCACGGAGGCGTGGAAGTCCTACCTCGAGGTATTTACCGCCATGCAGGCGAAGGCGCAACTGCAGTTGCAGCAGCTGAAGAAGGACATCCAGGACGTCAACTGGCAGCGCAAGCAGGCGCAAACCCAGGCTGGCGAAAGATTGCGTTCCCTGGAGGCCCACTGGGTGTTGCTGGTGTCCAAGAACTACGAGATTGAAACGGAGTCCGCCGAGCTGGAGAAGCTTGTGCATGCCGCGCGCCAGAAGCTGGAGAGCCTTGTTCCGGCAGCTACTGCAAATGACACGGCTCCTACTCCGGAGCACACCAATGGATTTGACCGAAATCAGGACGAACAGGACGAAAGCAATGGCAGCCGTTCGAGTGCTAGCAATGATGCTAACGAGGCTGAATCTGGTGGTCAAGGCGAGGACAAGGAAGACGAAACTACAGCCGAGGCCCAGGATGAATCTTCCAACGAGTCATCACCTTAGATTTGTACTTTAATATAAATAACAATTATACAAAAAACGAACTATTGTAGTTTTTGGGTTTGACTAATGCGCTTAAAGATTATGAGAATTTTTAATTAAAGGCATTTGTGACTCTTTAATTTTTTGTAAAACTTAAATTTAAAGTAAGGTTAAAATTAACCAAAGTTGAAAAGAATTGGTATGACCATCATTTGTTTTATCGGCCCAGTGCGGTATATTTTGGCGATGTACCGACGGTCACACCATAGTTACGCTTGCGCAGTAGACATCTTTCAATTTTTAAACAAATTGAAGCCACAAAGACGGCCAAACTAACCAGTGCAGACCCTTGAACGGTGTGAACATGAACTTTAACCCAAGAATAACCTGCTAGGAGGGTAACCAACGGCCTAGAAAAGTGTAACAAAATACGCCTGCCACTCTAGGCGCGCGTGATTGTGTGTGTGCCTGCCATTGATTACATAGTTGGCATAGGCGACCCGCAGGTGCGAGCGAGAGGGCCGACGTGCAGCATCCACATCCGAAAAAGGGGCAGTAACAGAAACTGCATTCCATTCCCCGAAAGCAGCCTCAGCAGCCTCAGCAGCAGCCTGGATCCATGAGAAAGGTGCGTATGGTACGGCGGTATCGCCAGATGTGTGCCACGATCTGTCTCTAGTTTCCTGTTTCTCCGTCCCAGTGAGCGCCATGCATCACCATCATCCGCCTTTGCCTATAACTGGCGGCGCTAATGTCGCCGACGCAGGAGGAGCTGCAATAGACTCCTCGCCAGCAGCCACCAGCGGACCGGCTGCCGTACCAGCCACAACGTCAAATTCAAGCACCCAGCAGCAGCAGAGGAGGCGTAAGAAGCGACCCAATTACAATTACAACGGCATCCGCACCGTCGAGGTTCGCCGGGGCTACAATGGCTTCGGGTTCACCATCTCCGGCCAGCAGCCCTGCCGGCTGTCGTGCATCATCAGCAGCTCGCCCGCAGAGCAGGCCGGCCTGCGTTCCGGGGACTTTCTCATCTCCGTAAATGGCCTCAACGTCTCCAAGCTGCCGCACGAAACCGTGGTGCAGTTGATTGGCAACTCCTTCGGCAGCATCCGGATGCAGATTGCCGAGAACTATTACTCGGATAGCTCGGACGAGGAGAACGCCAACGCCACCTTAAGGGGTCAGTTGCTGGCCGCCAGCTTGCGGCACAAGCCGCGCTTCCTGCACCACAAGGCCAAGCTGCACAGGCTGCGCAACTCGCCCCAGAAGAAGCTGCCCCTGCCGGAGGCAGTGGATCCCAGCCCAAAGCCATCCGCTGATCATTTGACACTTAGGCCCGTGCTGGAGGATGCCCCGCTGGTTGCCAGTATGTCCAAGGCGGCGGATGTGGCTAATGTCAGCGCCATGGTGCGGGCCGTGGGAAGTGCTGCCTTGGAGTACCGCGTCATCGTGGGATATTTGGGTACCATAGAGATGCCCAAGCAGATTTCGCACAGCTCCAAGCTGCAGACGGTGCGGTCTTGCATCCGCAAGCTGCGCCAGGAGAAGCGCCAACCCACCATCGTGCTCATGTGCATCACCCCGGACAGCTTGAGCCTGCAGAGCGCCGGCGGCGGAGTTCTGGCCACGTACTCCTCGGCGAGACTCAACTACGTTAGCTCGTCGTCGGAGAGCGAGAATCGGTTCTTCGGCTTGGTGACCAGCGCCGTGCACAACACCCAGATCGAGGAGGAGTACGAGCCGAGTGCCGGCAGTGGAGCGGCTGCATCTGGCCACATCAGCATCTCGCACAGCTGCCATGTGTTCGTCATCGATACGAAGCTGATCGAGCATGCCCAGCATATGCAGCGGGCGCACGAGTTCCGGCTCCAGTGCACCAGGGACCCCATCTCCAACTTGTGCCTCGAGTTCCCCAACAACTCAGAGTACGTGGTCAACCTCGTTCGCAGCATGTACACCATGCGCATCCTGCCGCCGGCCAGTCGCAGCCATCCGGCGGACTACGAGGTCGGAGCTGGAGGAGCTGGTGCTGCCGGAGCCGCAGCTCACTCGCCGCAGCCCTCGAACCACAGCGAGATATCCACCACCACCTCAAACTCCGACTCGGGAATTGGCTTCAATAATGACTGCACCAATATTTCGGACCGTATTCTGGTCGTGGATTTCCTAGGAGCCGAGGCAGGAGCAGCACATGCTGGGCCGCCAGCCCATCCGGCGCCAGCACGCCCGTTGGGCATTGTGGGGATCCCGGACAACCGGCTGACTGTGCGGGCCATGCCCGATCCATCTGGCCACCCAAAGACGCCGCCGGGAAGCTCCTCACTGCGTAGGCCCAATCTCCTAGCCAGCTTTAATCTCATCAAGAGTCCGGCCACGAACCTCACGTCCACCCGCTCCTGCGACGATGTGTTGAACCTCTTTGTGGACGATTCGCCGCGTGCACTGGGCGCTGTGGCCTCCATGGACGACATCTCCCTGCACTCGGCCGCACCATCTTTGGATGAGGCTCACACCTTCGCCCATCCGGCGTGTGTGCCCCGGAAGATACGCAGATCCTTGATCTTGGAGGCCGCCTCAACACCGCACAAGCTGAGTGCCCAGGTCTTTGGGCAACCTGGTTCGCGTCACTCGCTGGGATTCGAGGCCATCGACAATGTCCAGTCGTCGTCGGCGAGTGTTACCTGCATCGATCAGGCCATGGACACGTGGGCCAGTCTGCAGAACTTGAACAAATCTCGCAGGGAGCGAGCCAGTCTATCAGCGTCCTCGTCTACGCATTGCCTTTTAGAAGCTACCAATAGTGAACCCGATCTGGGGGTGAGTGATATTCTTTGGAAATTTTCAATATGCTTTTGTTTTTTACTTTTTAAATTGTGTTTAAATTGAATCATGTAACTTATGGCTCCATCAGGGGTTTCTAGGGAAGCCAAAGCATTACGTGTGGGGCTTTACAAATGCTTCTTTCATGAATAAGGGGATAAATCCCCTGAAGTTCAAAATTCAACAGTAATTTTAAATATTAATAGTTAAATGATTTGTAAAACGCTTGTAAAAAGTCCCTCGGTTTTTTTTTATACTTAATTTATAATATTTATGGAAATATTCATACCTCTGTTCTTTGTGTTCAAAAACCCTCTAACTTTGTGAACCGTTCCTGTGCGCAGGCCAAAAATCAGTTTACCTGGACGCCGCTCCAAGTTATCTGGGTTCTCGAAGCTTACCGTCCCCCCTCCGCTCCCTTTATCGCTTCGGGCCGCGAAGATAAGCGCACGCTCTCCGAGTCCCGGTGGCCATATATCGGCGTTTCCTTTGTCATTCGTTCGCCGGGCATTGCTTCGGCCGGAGTTCCAGTAGCCAGAGCGTCGCTTTGGCAATAGGTGCGCCATTGTTCCGGTGTTCGCGTGGTTCGCTATTACGGTTCCCTTACGATTTACAGCCATTACAATCGGAACCTCCTCCTTCTCCTCCGCTGGTGGAGTCGCTGCGATCGGAATTATCTGGGGAGCGCGTCATGTGTGATAAGAGCGGAAATCGCCGGCTAAAAATAGAGTGCTTCGCTCCAATGACGTCATAGGCGTAGGTCACGACGCCCGAAGCCGAGCGCTGGAGCCGCATCAGAGCAGCTGCGTCGCCGCCTCCTGGGCCAGCGAGCTTAATTCAATCTAAAGCAATTAATGGCGTCGACGTCTGCTGACCTTTTCGCCGCTGCTGCTGCCGCTGCCGCCGGCGGTCCCCAATCTGCCGATTCGAATTCCCATTCCCGATCCGAATCCGAATCCGAATCCGAATCCCCGATGTTTTTCGTCGGTTCTACGTAATTTAGTTTGATTTTCGATTTGACAAACACGCGATTCTGTACGATTTGGTCACCCGTTGCGGTTTCACTTTCGCTGTCGAGCGATTGTTTACTTTGTGCGTGGAAATTACAAATAAAATTACAATTTACCGTCGCGAAAAGCTGCTCCATAAAAGGTTCATTGCCGGTTCAAGGAGCCCACTCAGCAGTTGTGACTGAAATAAAAATGTATAAATTGTCATTACGATAAAACAAGCAAAAAGAAGGAACAAACTCTGACAGAGAAAACGTGTGCGCCGCATTCAGTGCAAGTTCAATTGTGAACAAAATAAATTTAGCAACAAAAAAGCAAAAGCAAAGAGCAAAAGCTCAATTCAAAAATGTCATTTCGAGAACTCGTTTGTGGCCTGTACTCGGAGGAGAGCCCGGTAAGCTGACCACATGTGGATATATGTATCTCGCACTTATCGTTTTCTTTCCACTGATCGATGACGCTGACTACTCCCCCGAACTTCCCCGGATGAACTTGTCAAGCGGTACTGACCTTTCGGACTCGAACCTGTAATTAAGGTGGTTTCAAAGCCCCATTTTTGGAGTGTGCTACACGTTGTGTCAGTTGCTGTTAGCTTTGCTTTATGCCCGGCTGACTTGCAACCGATTCATTCATTTATCGCAGGCCTCCTTATCCTAGTCACCGCGACAACGGTGACTTTCCTACAACGTTTCGGGGGAATATAGGAACAAATGTGGTATTTGGTATTAGTAATCTCCGTTGAATGTTCGTAGGCTTTCATGTGTTTGCTTATTTCAGCACGTTCTTACACCTTTGATAGCATGCACTAGTTGCCTTCTCATGGCCGTAATCGGCGAACAGTGCCTCCTTTGTCCACAATCTTGTTATATGGTGACACCTGGACAAGTGTTAAACAGTTTTGATTAAACTAACCTTAAGGTGGTTCAGAATGAGTTAGACTTCTTAAAATAGCGTAAAGAGTATACTTGTCGTTGTAGTAAATGCACTTTATCCGAACAAATATCTTTATAGTTTCATGTCAAGTTAATTAATTAACATCTATTAATATCGAACATGGCAACATTACTTTAACAAGTCGATCGATCATAGCTTTATCTGGAAAACACCTGCTGGCATATGCCAGCTCCCTTTAAGGCTAAATTAAATTAACAAAATTTCATTTAAACGAGTTAACTATAAAAATTTGCTCGTGGCGTGTTTGGGTTTTTAGATTTCCACCACGATAACCAGCAATTGACTAATGGGTGAGCCAGTGTCAGGTGCCCTTCTGACCCCATACCGCTCCGCGCTGACTTGACTTATTTCTAGTCTTTGCTGGCACGCAATCCGGGACACAGTTGGCCGGCTGTTCCAACAGGTTGACTCCGCTCTGACGGCATTTTGGCGGCAACCTGCGCGGCTTCCCCTGCGTCAAGGTGGAGTGGCACATGCCGTCACAGGTGCAAAAGGGAAACAACCCTCGTGCTGCAGGAAATTAAGGAAGTCAAGAGGGAGGATAACCTGCCAAACGAACGTTACGAACGAACGGCTTCCCTCTTGGCCAAGCGGATCGTCATGGGAAATGGGCTCGGCTAGAACGCTTGACTTTGGCTAGCTGGCAGCGGTTTGGGTAATTCAAGTTGTTGTTACTTTGTGGAGCAGTTAGCCGCGAAGCGGCCTCTGTCTGCGACTTCTGTTACCAAGGCCTAGGAACTTGTAACGTATTTGCCGTATGACGCACGTGGGAATCGAAAAACCTTAGAGCAACGCATGGCCAACCCAATGTATCTGTCGGATAGTCTAAAGTCGCACGGCTGCAATTATCATCAGTCGCTTATCAGCTCTCTGCTCTCTGCTCTCTGGCACTAAATGCCAAAAACAGAATATTTATTTTTAAAATGCATTATATTTAGCTGGCTCAACATAACCGCCTGTGTGGTTGCTTTTGTTTTTGGGCCCCATGTTTTGATAGCAGCAAATAAGAGCTGTGAATGGGGCTGACGGTCCGAAGTACGTCAGAAACGCTGCTAATAATAAACACCTTGCGCTCCAGGCACGTAACCTGCCAATTGATAGGCAGTTGTCTGAAAAACCCCGCGGCAGACGGCAGATCTGGCCCAAAAGGGCCCTTGGTCGATCACATGACTGACTCCACGTCTTGAGGAATTCCCATGCACTTATTAAAGTCAATAGGTTTTTCAACGGAATTTAAAATGAGTTGAAGGTAAAGGATTTAAAAATAAAGTTTGTAATAAAACAATCTAAGAGAATGATAACAAAGCAATTAAATTTATTTGATCAATATCTTACAGATTAAGTCAGAACGATAATCAAGCACATAACAAGTTTGTTATAAATTCTCATATACCTTTATTTATGCGTAAATCAATAACCATAAATATGGACATACCAAATTTAATGCATTTTAAAGATGGAAAATTACCGAATTGTACAAAAAAATTCCAGACCCTGGGAGAAATTCAGTATTATGACGTTGATCTTTAATTAGAACTATTATAACTTTCGTAACTGCATGTAATCGTATACGATTTGTATGATTTGGCCACGGCAGTGACTCAATGCCTTGATACCAATCTTTACAGGGTATAGAAACATTCTAAAAATTTAACTACAGTTTCAAATTTATGCACTCGGCAAGTGCATGGAAAACACCTGACTCGACTGTTCATTTTCCACCCTGTCTTCGGGCTGGCATGTTCAGGTTTTAGTGTTCACTAAGTGACTAACTGGCCAGCAGCAAAAACAAACAGCGTTACAGTGAGCACTCGTAAAAAGGTTCGCTAAGGTTTTGTATACTCTTGTGGGGTGTCTTAATTTTTTTCAGAAGTCTGTAAGGAAGGGAAGAAGATGTTTTTGACCCTGACTTTATCTGGCCATGTCTGCTAAACCAAAAAAACAACAATACATGGTTTTTAAACAATTTTTAATAGAGTTAATTTTTGTAATTTTTAATTCAATTTATCCATTTCTTAATCCAAAAAGAAAAGAAAACAGGAACTTTTTGTAATGAAATTAACTTATTTTTGAGTTGTAATGATTTTGTAGACTTCGATTTCCATACAAATATGAATAAATCGATAAAAATTCATTTAAGCTCGAAAGAATTTGCTTATTTTTGTTGTTTTTCTCCTCATTTAATGGCAAGAGACGGAATATATTTTTAAAAGTCATAAATACTCTTATTCGAAATAACTTAAACATTGAACATTGCTAAAATGTGTAAGAAATGTACTATAATTTTCAAAAATTTGAAAAGTAAATTGATTTGAAACTGTTGTATACCAAATATTTTAAATTATTTCCCCTTACATAGGCTTTACTGTAACGGGAACAGCGAAAGCGACTGAAAACGCTTGTAAACCGCGCGCAGGCGCTCTCTTTCTCTCGCACGCGCGCACCCTTCGCACTCCCTCGACAGCTGCGTTGTGGCCGCCGTTTCAGCTGCTCGTTGCTGTTGCTTCTGCTGCCATTGGCAACGTGTTGTTGTAGCTGTTGCTGGCTTCGATTTGAGCCAGGTTAACAGCGATCGGAGCTGCGAACGTCGCTGGCGAAGCCCGAGTGAGTCAGTCATCGAGCGCAGTTCATTCGATCACAACGTGTGTTTAAAGCACCTGAGAACCCACGAAACCCAAAGTTAGAGGCAAAATTAGCCGAGTAAACAGAACGTGAACTCCGTGAAACACCTTTAGCCGGGCTAATTACCCGGACCTAGAACCAAATTATTGTGTACGTCCAGAGGCGATCCATCAACGCCCCCCCCTGAAACGAGAAATCTCGCACTCATCTCATCGCTGGCACCCAAGAGCATCAAATATTGGCTGGGGAAATAAAGGCAGCAGTCAATTGAACTTTTGGCGGCCACCAAAAATAGAACGTGCTAAATAATAATACAAACATAGATGCTGGCAAAAAAAAAAACTGAGAAAACATGGAAATGTTTTCTTCGCGAATTCCACTGCACAAACACATTCCAATTCCATTGCCTTGATATGCAAAATAATCAAACAAATGAAATCCCCAATCGACGTCATTGCTAACAAGAAAGGCAGCTAACTTCGGCACGCCGAAGTTGGTATACCCTTGCAGATTCCTATTGTATAAATTATAATCTATTCCAATATAATATGAACTACTTTCATATACATACAATTTTTGCAGGTTTAAATTTTTTTTTACATTTTTTCACATTTTTACATGTAAAGTAAAATGTAATTTTTCTCCACATTTACCGATCGTTGGTATGGCAGCTATATGATATAGTCGTCCGATTCTTATGAAATTTACAACAAAATTCTAAAATAATATATAATGCTT